>JAJOOS010002834.1:0-14353 GCA_029582725.1 Solanum chiquidenum | reverse complement strand
TATTGTGGAGGATGACGTGGATGATGGTGATTTTGTTACGATCGAGATAGGTGACAATGTAGAATCAAAGGGGAAAGTGGTAGTAGAGGAGGTGAATCGAGTGAATAATCAAATAAATGCAACAAAAGAGGAATCTTTTGTTATTTGGATACGTGGAAGCACAGCAATGGCAATAGTGGAAGAGATGAAAACGCCAAAAAAGATGGGAGATTTTATGGACTTAGTTGATATAAAGCTTTATAATAGCACTCAATTTTTCGAATCAACAAAAGGAGTACTAACCGTCCTAGAGGGGGCAAATCAAATGAATATTATTAATCCACTAACTCATGTGACAGAAGGAGAATCTGTTGTTATTGGGATATGTGGAAACACGACAACAACAAAAGTGGAAGAGACGGAAACGACAGAGAAGAAAATAGAATTAACAGACTTAGCAGATATAAAGTTTAATAATAGCATTCAATTTATCGAATCTATATTGATGATCGTAACAACAGTAGTGGGAGGAGATGAAAACGATAGAGAAAAAGGAGATTTTATAAATTTAGTCGATACAAAGCTTTATGAAAGCATTTAATTTTTTTAATTAATTGAGATAGAAAATTGTAAAGAATTGCAAATGAAAGTGTAAGGAGTGAAATTTGTTCGAGTATTTCCCTTTCAATATTATTTTGTATGTGTTTATCCTCATTGCTCTATTTTTTTTTTTAAAACAGTCTAGTAGTACTTGTAATTAATATTTTAATTTGAGCTTGATATATTGGACGCAGTGGCTGAGCCAAGAATTTCATGGACGATATAAAAAAAAAAAATTGTTGCTACTGGCTCTTTCAAGGCGTGTAAACTCACTGGACTACAACACCTTGTTCTATCAAGGATGTCCAGAATATGTTGATGAATAAAATTACAAAGCTAAGGAGAGCTTAAGCTCGACCCATTGTTACAAATTGCAGCCAAATGTTGCTTAGCAAAAACTAAGATTCTGACAAAAACTATATAAGTTTTGCACAAACTTACAAGTCCAGCGTGATAGATAAAATTAGTTATACCATCTCAACAGTCAACTGGATCAATTCTATACAAAATAATTCTTCCTCTACTTATGCCTAGGGACTCCATTTGTATGACATTAAGTTTGTAAGGTCCGATAACTACTATCGATGGTAGGTGAGCATGTGCAAAAATAAACTTTATTTTTGATTTATTTAACAAGCACTATGGAGCCAAGGGGTTTTCAAATATTGATTTGAGATCTTGTATTAGGGACTATATGTAAGCACTATGAGTTTCTTGTAATGTCGTTTGGATTGACAAATGCATATTTTGATAAGTTGGTGATTATATATATAAAAAATATACTTGTATATACGTCTCTACGTTAATTTCATCTATTTAATTTACAAAGAACCATGATCATCATGAAAAATAATATTTGACACATTAGATAGACAAGAAGATATATCATAATTTTACAAATTTTACACATCCTATTTACTTTTCTTGCAGGTTTAACTGCATCAGTAGCTACAAAAATCATCAAAATAAAACCTGAAACACTAGGGCAGGGGTGGAGCTAGGGAGCACGAAGGGGTACATCGAAACCTCTTTGCAAAAAAATTACGCTATATATAAGATCAAAATGACTTTTTACGTGAAAATCCTGGTTACGACACTAATACCAAGTAAGGATTGGAGTTATGAGTTACATCACACCTATACAGGTCAAATAAGAGATTGAGATCTTCACAATGCTGCTTGTCATAATCTCGTGTTCCACCTGAACACCACCTCAAAGTGGTTGCGATAGAGTAATAAGTAACTTTATCTTTAATTAAAGGTCTTGAGTAGTGGAGTCGCTACAATTTTCAGTAGAACGATAATAATATATTCAGTATAATCCTACAAGTGAAGTTTGGAGAAGGTAGGATGTACGCTGACCTAACCCTTATATTTGTGAAATAGAAAGACAGTTTTAATTTCAACTAGAATTTTCACTAAAGGAGTCAAACCGATAAAGAAGTAAATACATGAAAAAGAATCAAAGGGAATTCAAAATATATATATAATATTAACTATCTGCATGAGTAACATTTTAGCAAAGGGAGTTAATTGACAGCCCTTGAACAATGATGACTCCACCATTGATTCGGATTTGATCTCTAGATATGCCCTCAAATGAAACTTTCTGATGCAGTTTCGAATTTATTAACCCTAAAACAGATGTCGAATACCAAGTGAAAAATGAAAGAAAAAAGCTGAAGGACCAAAATTTGAATACAAACATAAAGAAGAAATAAAAATGGATAAAAGTCATGGACATAAGTGTTGGTACTTTGGACAGTAACATATTATTTATTTTATCACATTTTAAAAAAAATTCTATCATTTGAAAAACTTAAAAAGAGGGTCGGATACATTAATGGCCAAAAGATCACTGATACATTAAAAAGAGGGTCGGATACATTAATGGCCAAAAAATCAAATCCTTTAAATCACACATGTTAGTAGATGATACAAAATATAACACCTTGTTAAGTAAGATACATTAATAGATAATACAAAATTTTACACCTTGTTAATCAAGATACATTAATGGCCAACATTTTATACATGATACACTAATTTGATGCGCGATTTTTGACTTAAGAGAAAAATAAGGGATTTTGGAGATTTATAAAACTTATAGGGGATACTGGTAATAAGTAAACTAAAAGGTGGGATTTCTGTAATTAATCCTTCGCGACACTCATAATGGGTCGATCGTTATAAGTTAGTTACACCATGAAAAAAATTCTAAACTATTTGTGAAGTCAAACCGTTAATTTTTTCCCCAACAATTTTCCAAAGCTTTTTGCTATTTTGAATTAATTTTTGTGTTGGTTAGTTTGTTATACTCCTTCTGTCTTAAATTATGTGGCATTTTTTTTTATGTAAACTTGACTGAAATTTTAAATATATTCTTCATCATATCAACATGAAAGAAATGTACTTCATAATATTTTTAATATAATTTTTGAGTATTTAAATTTAATTTTTAAATTATTGTTAGCTTCAATTCTTTTGTTTTTTCCTTGTGAAATATCAACCATGCAAAAAAAGAAGAAAAGGGCTAAGCAAGAAGAAACACATTTGTCAATATAGACAACTTTGTATATTGAATATCTATATTTCTTCTTTTTTTTAAAAGAAAATTCTTTTCACTTTGTAGTTAATCTTTTATCCTCTCGATACATATACTTATAAAGTTCACGTATCTAATCATCTCTATGTACTAAAGTTTTTCTTAAATATGTATAATCTTTGATTGGGACGAATTGAAGTCATCATTATAAAAATACAAAAACTTCATATTTTGAATCCATCTTTGCTTCTGTTATCGACTTTACTTCTATTTTCCCTCTGCTTTTATCTCCTCTTCTATTGCATGTATCTCACAAACAACATGTTCTCCTTTTATTGCACCTATATGATTTTTCTCCTCCTTCACCGCGGCATTCACAATTCCGCGGTGCAGGAGTTGTAATCGAGGCGTTGATAATTTCTCCAACGCCTCGATTGACGTAGAAGTATCCTTCTTTTTATCCTCTTTTTGGAAACGTGCTTTGATCGAAAGCTCTCCTACCGCCTTGGAGATTTCGTCGACGCATCTAGTGACGTCAATGAGTATCGACGCCACCGACATAGCCGTGATGACGTCAATTGTGTCTTCTTCTGAGATGGTTTTTGTGGTAATTAAGAGCGCCGCTCTGAGCTCATCGATGGCGAATTTCGCGTTATACGGGCCGGGTTCACCCGTGGAGGAAGGGGGTTGGGTCCTAGTTTTGATGGACAAAGCAAGACACTTTAATGCATTGCTAGATTTAGTAATAATTCTTTTGCAAGCTTCTTCTGTTCTTCTATGAAACTCAGTTGGTGCCTGAAAAATCAAACACGTGTCAAAATTAGAAATTATGTATTTACTTTATTTTACTTCTTATGACATAGTTTGAATCGACAAAGTATTTAAATTTTTCCTTTTTTAAAATAAAATAATATTAATTATGATCTGAAACATATCATAATATTTTTTTAAAAATAAATAAATATATATACCTTAGATTTGGATTTTAAGTGACCACTAAGAGCATGAAGATGGCAAGCACAATCTCTACCAAGGTTACCAATCTTTAAGTACTCTTTCCCTGGATTATTAAACCTAAATGGTCCATTTGCTGTCTCCCACCATGCAAAGTTTGCCTGAAATAATTTTTTTTAATATAAGTTATATATACTGATAATATAAAACAAATAAATGTATCATATCACTTTAAAAAAAAATTCAAACAATTTGTGATATAAACATTAAATGGTAAAATACATATCTCTAAGAAATTCTTAGTGGAGAGAATAAGATTATTCAACACTCATAATAGTATATTTATAAGCAATTAGTTTTGGTTTAGGTAAAGCATTAATTAGCTAACGGACCAATAATTAGTGCGTCGCACCTTATGAATGTACTAAGTCCAAATAATATTTTCTTTAACCGTCGAGAGTAAATTTCAAATATTAGATAAGTATTTAAAAAAACAATCAAAAGTCACCTTAGATATATGCATGGAGAAATTTTGGATAAAAAAAAGTTTTCTTTCTTAAATGAATCTTACGCAACATAAAGCGGATGAATCGGATAAATAATACTTTTTATATCTACTCACCAAAGATTCCTCAGTGGCCTTAGAACCAAGAACACTTTTAAAGGCTTCAAGAAATCCTTTTTCCTTGTCTTTGGAGCCCTCACCAATTGCTTGAAAATACTCACTTTCAAAACCTACAAAAGAGTTCATTTTTTTTCCAAATTTTGCACCATAAGCTGAAACATCTCCTCGTTGAAAAATTATACTATATATATAAGTTAATCATGCCTTTCTATAACAATCAGTATTTATAACAATATTATGGTATAACAATCAAGTTTTCTTACACTATATTATATGTTCCTTATAACAATAATTTTCTATAGCATTAAAAAAAAATCAGACAGATGACACCGTTATAAAATAATTTGATTTTATACATTGAAACTCCCTAACTTCTTTATAATTTTAATCTCCGAGTGGAGAAGGGTAAGAAGTTTTTTTAAAAAAATTATAAAAGAAATTAAGAAAATGTAAAATTCTTTTGGGGGAGTGGATTAGGATTATTTTTTTAAAAAAATAAAATAAAATTCTAATTTTTTTAATGGGAGAGGAAGGGAGTTAGGGGTGGGTGGTTTGAGGGGAGGGGGTAAGATTTTTTTAAAAACTTTTATAAAATTTATTTTTTTGGGGGGAGTGAGGGGTGGCAGACGTACAGATAGTAATACTTTATTCTTTAACTTTAAACTAATATTAATAATTTATTTAAATTTTGTCAAGATTAATCAAGGGCCTCCGCTTTTCTTTTCATTAATGAAACTCACGAATGTTTTGTCCATACGACAAGATTTTTTAAATAAAAGAGAAAGTGTGTACACACCTACATGGCAACACATATAATTAGCTGATGTGTGCATCTCAAACTAATAAGTGAAATTCATGAAATATGAAACAACTCACACTCTCAGCAGTTTAGATATAAAACTTTAAAAAAGTCATTTAATTTAACTGTGTTTTTAACGTTCACGTACCATCTAAGAAACTTGCTAGCTTTTTAAGATTTGCAATAATAAGATTATGAAGATCTTTTCCAGCCCACACTGGTCGAATGACCAATGAGATAACCAGGACTGTGGCAACACTAACCATAATAGTTGATATTCTATGCTTAACCAACTCCAAGTAACTGTCACCAGACACTGTGACCAAACTAAATGTTGACACAGAGAACATGCATCCATAGTCATATCTCCTTTGCATATGTGGATAAAATCTTGTAAATGTACCTAGAACACCTGCGTGATCAGAAAAAGATTCAGAATTTAAATATTATACGATTAAGTTTCGATACTCTAGCTCAACTAAGGATGGACATGGTATAGTACGGTATTAGAAACTTTTGTTAGGTAATTCTGATTTTTAAAAGTATTATACCATTATTATACCTAATTAATTTGGTATGGGTCGGTATTTTAAAGTTAATTTTTTTTATTTTACGGTACGCAGGGGCGGAGCTACGTGGTGGTTAGATTGGACACCCTTCGTCGGAAATTTTTTTTGTATATACAAGTAAAATGATATACGAAGTGATTAAATAATATATTTTGGACACCCTTGACACAACAAACTATTTTCAGACTCATTGAATGAGTCAGTGCACATGTGTTTGAATCTCACTAGCAACACTTTTTAAAAAGAGCTTTTATTGTGCAATTTCTAGACACTCTTCGTGAAATTTCTGGCTCCGCCACTAGCGGTATGGTCGATTTAGATAAACTTATAATAAAAAAATTTGAATTTTGACTTTTCAGAAAACGTCTCAATTATATCATACTAGTATAGCATTGGTCTTGGCTTCAATATTTAAAAAAAAAATGTAATTAGACTGATTTATTGTTGAAATTACCCGTGATATAATGAACATGTAAAATATGTTTTTTTTTTATCATGAAAAAATTTGTCGTTCCTGATTATATATGCTTTATCTTTAAATGTTATTTGAACAAGTAAAAGTTTTGTCTTGATGATTTAAGTGGGGATAACATTTCTCCTCTGCATGTCCATAAAATTTTCACATATAAAGTCTGAACTAAAACTAGTGAATTTGCGTCGACCTATAAGATGTATGCTAGATCCTCACTTTGATGTACATATACACTATTGTTGTCATGTGAAACAATTTTATGATTTGATTAATATGAAAAAAGGACTTATTATCTATTTATTTTCCTTTTTTTTTTTTTTTTAATTGTTCCTTTTTTTTTATAATAGAGAAAAAGATTGTATTGTGCATGCATATCATACCTAGAATGAAAACCAAAAACCCAAGAATTATAGGCTCCCCTTCTTTTCCACAAAACTCAGCTAAATATTTAGCTCCAATCCCTAATGAGACACCTAATGTTGTAGCAAATGCTATGTTTAAGCACTTTGATATAGTTGCACCTGAAAATAATAAAAAACCTTTAACATGAAAATCAAATGTAAAAAAAATAAATCATCAAATTAAATTAGAAAGAAAAAAAAATAGGAATCAACGACAGACAAAATCTGTAATCAACAAATTATGTTATGACAAACAAGTTTTGTAGTTAAACAATAAAAATTCATCGCTGAACCTATTTAACGTCAGATAATCAAAAAAATATGTTAGTTATGAACAATTTAGTAACATGTTAGGTTAGCATTGAAGTTCGTAGCTAATTATAGTTATTTTATTTTTGTAGTGAAAATTTACCAGCAGTATACTCAAATGCAACCATTACTGTGAGGACAGCCATGATGGCTGATTGTTCAAAACTATGATAAAGTGGCCATGAATAGTAAAACAATATAACCAAAGTGAGAGATAATCCCACTTTGGCTGCATGCCAAATTTTTCTTGGATCATTTTTTCCAATATTTTTTGTGTTATTAGCAATGTTGCTAATTTTGTTTATCAACTTTATTGGAAACCACTTGAATTGGTTCCACAACATGTTGAAGACACTATTTTTTTCTTGGATTTTGGAATCAATATCCATTGGAAATGATTGAGTTGAGAAAGAAAAAAGAGAAGGTGATAGGATGAAAATGTGCACACAATGGAACGACATTAACAAGTTCAATTTATCATGGCCTACGTGGAACTTATTCGAGTAAAAAATTAATGAATGTGCGAACAGAGTCCTGCATTGATAGTTGAAAACACTGAAAAGCTATACATGAGATGTGGATAGACCTATCAACACACAACATACATAATGATGTAGTGTGTGTATTTTTACATGAAGGATATAATTCATTTTGCATGATGTACCAATAGTTATCATTTAAGATTGCTTCACTCAATTCACTTCTAAGGATTTATGTTATGGCACGTGAGTTGTCCAAGTGCAAATTTATGTTATGAAGTGTGAGTGTTGTTTTTTTCTCACTCAGTATTTGGAGTCTATATTAGAACATGTTTTCCACCATGCTTTTTCCCAATAAATTGTTTCGGTAAGAAATGAGAGGAAAAATAATATGTTATAGCATAAATTTTCCATTATTTCGGAGTGGAGAAAAACCTATATTTCTAGTAATGAATAACGTAAATCGTATAGAGATTTTCACCTCTGCCCCATTATTTTACTTAAAACGTTTGTTTTTCACATGTTTTTTTAAGAAATTATTAATTAAAAAAGACAATTTTTATAATTTTTTCATATTTATTCTTTGATATTAATTTAATCTTTCTTCACATTTATCAAAGTAAAAATAAAAATGGAAAACAATATAATTGGGAAAACTATAATATTAGACATACATGATACATCCATGCCACATATATTAATTTTATTTATACTTTTAAATAATTAATTTTATATATCCGTACCACTAATTAAGAGTTTTCTGTCATATATCGAGGAAGATACACATAGATACATGTAATTTTGTTATCAGATAAACTAAATAGGGAGAGAGATGAGAGAGATGAGTGAGATGGGAGGAAGACGAGCGAAATAGTCAGGTATCCCAGATACATGTGAATTACAACAGATACATACATATACATGTATCTAGTGTGTATCTTGTGTGATTCGCATGTATCCGGGATACCAGATACATAGGAGAGTGATGAGTAAGATGGGAGAGAGGCGAGCGAGATTCGTATATAGTCTATCTAGAACAAATACTGACTTTGGCCTCATGTATCCCAAGATACATGTATCTGGACATACCAAATCCGGTAAGAATCATAATACCGTAAAATATAATGTATATAAATAATTAGCTCCTGAGATTTTTGCACGCTGTCCAAACTAATTTGACTTGAGTTATATTTGTACAACTTGATTTGTTTTTTTTTTTAAAATAAAATAAATCAACTTTATGTGCTAGCAATCCCTAAGAAGAAATTAAATAGGAAAATATCTACTGTTTTTTTTAACCAACTTGTTCTTCGACTAATTTATTATTTATTATTTGTTGTTTGCTAAGTATACGTTCACACAAAATTGACTAGATTTCAAGCCACGTGAATTCTACGCGTTTTGGATTTGGAAATATTTTTTATGTCAAATGTGAATAAACGAAATCAAAATTTAAAGTTTATGAGTTCAAAATTTTAGTTTTTTAAAGTTATTGTATTCTAATTTTAATAATTTATGTATGCTTAGTAAATTTTAAAAATAAATATAAAATTTGAACCAAAATTATTAAATTCGCCTAAACATGTTAATCATATCCTCAGCTCCGCTCGAGAAAAAATAGTGTCTCAATATTTACATAAATTTGATCGATAAAAAGAATAATTTGTGTCATATATATTGAGACATACGAAGATGATAATAGTGGATATTGCCAACTATTGGCTACCGCCATCGCCGCCCACCAATATCAACTACCACCACACACCATCATTGGCAATCACTGCAATCGTAAGTCGTCACAACTAGCCACCTTTTACGATTATTATCATCAGACACCATTATCACAAGAACCGCCCATCATTGACAACAATCATTACTATATATCGTCAACTATCGTCGTCATTAACTATCACTATTATGCATCATAATTATTAACCATCACCATCAATTATTATTGTCTACTATCATCGCCACTAGCTATAACCCATAACAACACCATTATTAGCCAACACGATTCTCAATCGGCACCTACAAACTAGAGTCATATAATTTTTTTAATTCTTTTGGTTATGTAGTATTACATTAATCTAGTATTTTATTGAATTTTATATTTATATATTATATTTTTTGTCTATGTATCACAGATACATGTGAATCCATTTGTATATAGTGTATCTAGAACACATTACATCTAATTTTAACCACATATATCCCGAGATACATGTAACTCGACGTATCGGATACACCGAAATCTGGTAAGATTCGTAATATTAATAACTAAAGTGTGTCTAAGTAATTAGCTCCTAAACTAGTTGGACTAATGTAAGTTTCCCTTTTTAATTTATTTCTTAAGTAGATAAAAAAGTATTTTCTTTAAATAGTATAATACATGTATTTTAATTTTTTACTATAAAAACACATTTTTATGATTATTTTTTTTGTGTATAATAATTAAAAGTTAGAATAACAACTTGCGAAATTTATCATGATAAATAAAAGTTAATTGATGTTTTTTAAAAAAAAAAAAATCTAATCAAAATATTAGATCATAGACATAACCAATCCTAAAAACCAAGGACATTTTAATTTTATATGACTGTTTTTAATAAATGAAATGAAGTACCACTTATCTTATTTTAGATATTTAATTAGTTTTTAACCCAAGTGGGGTTGTGTGGTGGATAAAGTTTTCAGTGGATAAATTAATCATAGTTATCATTTGTCAATTGGTAAATTTATGTGGTGGTGTTTGAAATAAGAAAGAAAAATAAAAACAAGATTTACTTATAAATTTGTGGTTGTTAGAATGGTATGTTAATTAGCTTATTTGTGGTAACTTAGATAGTCATTCACCAGATCTGTCCATAAAAAATGTAGGTTACTTAGCTTATTAATTTGTCCTCCTCCTAAATCCTATCTATGATGTATTTCAAAAGACAGTTTTTTTACAATACACAATTAGAAAAATATTAAACAATAAGCTTCAAAATCGACAGACGACATCAATTTTCAACCTAAAAAGTAAAAATTGATAGACTTGACTATGTCAGAATATGGTGGGTTGATTAAAGGAACCCTATGAATTACCTCAGTTAAAATCGAGGAGTGTTTGTTAATTTCTTTTAAAAAAATCGAGATCATTTAAAAAAAAATAACAATGGAGTTTTGTTCATCGATCTTTCATACACACAATATAATATTTGCTATTATATTGAACAATTTTATCATTAGACTCCACATGCTATTTGATAGAATACTTGCGTTATTTTTTATTAATATTCATCAACCGCAGTTTTGCATTTAAAAAATCGACGGAGTTCCTCGACTTTCATAAATTAAAAAAAATCAATTGAGAGATTTTCAATTTTCTTGCAATCTTTTAGGGGAAATAGCAGTTTTAATTCCTATATTATTGCATAATTTCAATTTTAGTCCTTGTGTTATTTGATTTTGTACATTTAACCTTCAATTATTTGAAGTGTGAAAGTTAACTATTTAACAAAATGATTATTTTAAAATATATATATATATAATAAAATATATTGAAGGGATGGTGATTCTAAATGCTTGAAGAATAATGTTTAATTATTTAAAGACTGAAAGCAATTAGGACACCATTGATATATAGTCTTAAGGAGCATGTCCACATACTAAACCCATTCAAATGTAATAGTGACTTTGATTAGTAACCATTGAAAAAGAGTGAAAAAACGAGTTGTTAATGAATAAAAAATAGAGCAAACAGAGAAGCAAATGAAATCAATTTATATATTTAAAATAATCATTCTAATTGTAATTTTAAAAAAAATAAAATAATATAATTTTAATTTTTTATATACATAATTCTTCAAACATTTAGAATCACCAACTCTTTATTTTATTTTATATATTTTCAAATAATCATCTTGTTAAATAGTTAACTTTTGTTATGTTAAACATGCATAATCAAATAACACATGAACTAAAACTGAAATTATGCAATAATACATGGACTAAAACCGTTATTTCTCCTTCTTCTTTTTTATTTTTTATTTTATAGTTTTTACATATTTTTGCGCAAAAATTAACCAACGAACATTCGTTTTTTTAAAAGATAAATTATTGAGGGGGGAAATGTAGTCTATCGATTTTTTGCATTTTTTATTAGTGATAACATGACGATTAAAGTTTGAAATAAAATTATTGAATTATGCAAAACTCATATTAGTTTTCATTTTTTCATCAAGTATATATGGTCGGGCATATAAGAGTTGTGAAATTATTGATGTTAGGAGTGACAAAATTAAACTCAACACGTCCAACCCGTTTAAGTTTGGGCGGGTTATTGACCTGCTCATTCATTAGCTCAACTCATTTCAACCAATTAAAAATTGGGTTGATATGTAACCCGAATTGGCTCATGAAAATTTTGTCGAAATATTTTAATTTTTTTTTGGTTAATTTGATATGTTGTATATATTGCCATAATAAAGAAAAAAAATTATTAGGTACTAAAATAGTTTAAAAGAATAAATAAAACAATTAAGTTTAGTAAAAATTGGGTTGGATTGGATCTTGACCCGTAATATAACCCATTACCTAACCCATTTTGACCCAACCCGTTTTCACCCAAGCAAATTTAGATTGAATTGGGTATTGACCGGATTATTGTCTTAACCCATTATGACTCATCCAAATTTGATCCAACCCACCCAATTGTCACCCTAATTGTTGATATAATAAACTAATAAAGAGATATGATATAATCATCTAATTATATATATATATATATATATATTGAGATTACAAATACGTTATTCAAATTCATCATAAGACTTGTAAAAAAATTTAATAAAATAGATTGAATGAAGATAATACCAAATTGAACTTGTTCCTCAAATTTTTTGAAGAATTGAGTAACATAAACCAGTTCCGTTAATACGTTAATTAGAGTAGTGAATAATTTAAAACTATAGGTTATAGGTAGAATGAAGATAGTAAAAAGTCTTGACAGACTGATAAAATTTGCATGTGAACTGATAAAAAAATAAAATAAACCTTGGATAGAACTTAGTCTCAAAAGCTAGCTAATATAGTGAAAATTATGCAAGACCATGTAAGGAATCCAATTTCCCTTTCTATCGCCGAAATTGTTCTCAACTCACCCCACCCACTCCGCACACCTAGAACTGAACATCTATAGCATATACAATATCATGTAAATAGTGGATTGTGAAGGGACTGATTCTGATATCATAAAATGAACCTTAAATCTAATTCAACCGCAAAAATTAACTTATGAAATGGAAATACTTTTCAGCTTATCTAGTCCTCATCAAAAACAAATCTACAATATAACACATAGATTCACGTAAATTTAAAACAAAACTTGTTATCACTCTTCAAGTGTTTCCACGTACCCCTAATTACAACCACTAATACTCATTATCTTGACTTGACCAAAGTACCCTTTGAAAAGTGATTTTCTTTTTTGAAAATAATAGCAATCTCTATGAAGAAAAATCCTCTAGGTTTACCCAACTTTTAAAAAATTATTCCATGCTTACTTAAGGTGAAAGAAAAAAAATATTATACTTGCACACAAACTTGACTAAATTTTCATGTCATAGCCAAAAAGAGGTTAACAAACTCTAGAAAGGTTAGCTTTGCATGTAAATTTTTTTGTGTGGCTAAAAACATGCTAATGAGTCTTTCATTAGTATCAACACATTTTAAGTCTAACCAAATCAATAGATCATAGATACATAAAATTCTAAAGGTCAAGAAATCTTGATTAGACTTGTAACAAATGATGATTAAAATATGAAATTTGTTGAAAAAATAATTAATTAATTAAATGAAGTATAGTACAACCAATTATTTAAAGATTTTCTTGTCCAAGTGGGGTTTGGTGTTTTATGACTCTTTGATCATGATAAATTTGTCAATAGATTATTAACGGTTATGATCAGAGTGATGGATTCAGAATTTGAAGTTTATGATTTTTTAACGATTTTTAAAAAAAAAATAGTATTAAGTGTCCGATGGAATTTGAATCCAAATTAGGAGTGATAATGTAGCTTTAGCAACTTCAATTTCTATCACAAGACCAAGCACTTACTTTGTCACAGTGGGTTTTCAATAAATATTTCTTATATATTTGAGTAAACATTACGATTTTCACTAGTTTAGTACTTAAATACCTCATTTCCCTTCAGTTTACATTATTACGAATTCTACCATATTTTTCACCTCGGATACATGTATCTATCGGTTCTAGATACATGTATCAGAAGTTTATCTAATTAAGGGTTGTAACTGCAATCATCTAAGGAGAAAATTACGCTTGTAACAATTTTGTAGTATTCTGACGTATCACAACTTCTAAAAAAGATTCAAAACAATCAAAATCCTTCCGTTTTTCTCGGAAATTTACACTTCTTCTTCTCCTTAATATATGTATATGATACATCAATTATGTACTAGATTCAATAAGATTGTGTTTGATCCATCAATTATATTAAAGACTAATATGAAGTTTAGTACATGTTGGCCCATTGGGCTTCAATTAGAAACTACATGTAAGGCAATTGGGCTTCAATTAGAAGTTTACGGGTCAGCCCATTTTATTAACCCAACATC
>JAJOOS010002833.1:0-25514 GCA_029582725.1 Solanum chiquidenum | reverse complement strand
AAGGAAAATTAATTATTTTGATCCATATATTTTGTATCGAACCAAACAAATTAAATCAGAGAATTGGATTGTGCTTTACTATCTTTCAACTTTATTTGAAAAAATTTATGATAGAAATATATAAATACATTTTTGCCAAAATGCCAAGAAAGGAATAAACATAGAAATCTGTATATGAATCATCAAACTAGATATGTGTCATATTGTTATTATTATTAATTAGGTAAGATAAAATCTTTCTATCAAAATCCTAAAGATTACAAAAACAAAAAGACAAAAAGGACTGCGTTATCATCACCATGTTATCATCTCAATCAATAATTCATAATATATAACAAACGTGGCAGAGATTATTGACGATTATTCAACCAACAAAAATCTAAATGTACTATTCCACGGTTCATAAAAAAACTGACATTATTCAGTTATAAATTATAAAGAAATATTTTTATTTGGAGGTCTTAGATTCAAGTTTTAGATATACAAAAAAAAATTGTTGAGAGTGTCATCCTGAGTGAGCTCTACAACGATTCAGACTTAGACAAGATTTCAATATGAACTCCAAACACAAAATAAAAAACCAATATATATGGACATTATCTCATACTATGGAAAAATAGGATTATTTGACTTTTCACTCTCTTTTTATTTAAATAATTATCACGTTTCATTTTTCGATAATCAACTTATTTAAATTTTGACTAATATCTTAAGATATATTTGTGCATCATATTAATATGTAAAATATATTGCAACTTATAGTAATTTTTTAAAATATTTTTTCTGAATATCTAAATATTAATTTTGAGATATTGAATTAGTGTAATCCAATTTAGCTTTAAAAATTAGTCAAATTGACTTTTGAAAAACAAAACATGGTAACTACCGTGGAGTGGATACTAAGGGCATGTTTGGTTGGGAAATTAATTAAACCGAAATTGTCATTCTACCCTCAAATGTGGGATAAAATAATACTATAATATTCGAGATAAATTATCCCGCAATTTTGTTTCAACTACACATAGTATAAGCTCATTCTAAAATTAATCTCAAAATTTGTTATCCCAAAAACTATGTTCCAAGTAATTAAATATCTCAAACTTTTGTTTCATAAGAAAAATTGACTTACATGCGTTATGCATACATATCAATCATATAATTTACAAAAATGACCTTCATAAGAAATTGTCGTCCATAAGTTCTTCTTCGTCAAAAATTATTTGTGTTGTTAATTAATCGTTCATAAGTTTATACAACTAAAATCACGACATAATAGGCAACAGCATTGCACTACTTTTAATATTTGCCTTCTTGAAATTTCCAAATTTCTATTTCATAGAAAAATTTAACTTACATACTCGATATAATTATCTATAAATTTTATATATGATGATGAGCATAGAGGCCATGTTTTTCTCGAATAATTCTCGAGTCTGTCTACATCAATAAATAATTCTAATTTATAGTAATTAAATATACTTGTGGATGCAATCATTTGAAATCACACAAAAAAACAAAAAAGTAAAAAAAATACAAATATAAATATATAGGGATGGAAGAACAAGAATATGTTGGCGTGAGTCAAAAGAAGCCACCATTCATATATTTTAAAATACTAATAAAATTGTAACACACTCACTATTTTTAAATAAAGTGACTTTAATTTTAATGATTAATCTGATCGTAAAGTAGTTTATGAAATGAAAATTGTCTATAATCACATAAAGAGATTAAAGGATCGATAGATTAAAGGATCGTATCTTTATCGATGTAAAATATTCAATTGGAGTGTGTATAACACATACATTATGGAGCCGGATATGAGGTAAACAAATAAATTAAATGTGGCTTTTTAATTGACGTAAATTGGCTTTTTAATTTACTAAAAATAAAATAAAAAGAGAGAACATACTGGGAAAGTAATCCAAGATATATCCTAGTTTAAATATTAACTTCATTCTAAATAAGTTTGATTTAATGATAATACAATATTGTATTTTTTAAAATATTTCAAAAGTCCTTTTTCTTATATATATTTAATTTTATTTCACTGGAATTTTAGTGTGCTTTTTCTTCGGAATAATAAATTTTATTATACCGGATGATTATGCGACAAGAAAGACAAATAATGAGAAGCATTAAATCACATTTCAATATAACAAATAAAAGATTTTTGAGGTAATTATTTAGCAATAATAATATAATTATTGGTATATTATATAACGATAATAATAAATATGAGTATTTATAACTAAGACTTTATATAAATGTAACTAAAAACTTTAGCAACTCTGAATACAATAGCATTAACTTCATTACCACGAAATGATTTTGCGGCAATAAATATTATTGTTAGAAGAAAAATCTATTACCACTAAATATTTTTATTGTTATAGTGTTAGCGAGAAATGAATCTAGAATTTAATTTCTAAAATGATCTTTTATGTTACTATATATATGATAGTGAATTTCTGTATATATATATATATATTATTATTTTTAAATTTTTTTTTATATATATTTTTTTTCCTGTTCAGTTACCTTGTCTGCCCGGCCTTGGAGTTTTTGTAGGCCACATGAAGATTCTGTTAGCACGTCACCACTATGAACAGATATAAGTTTGAATTTATCGATAATCTCTTAAATTAGATATTAACTTTTATTTAAATATTTTTATTAGATTTTTCTCATTTTAGACATTTCAATGTTATGTAGTGTGGCATTTCAAGAGGGTGCAAATGCCACTGATCCCATAAAATATAATGTCCTAGAATCTCCTCGAAAACTTCCATTTTTCAATTCAAAATTTGATGAGGGATAAATAATTTTAAGCCTAAATAGTAACACAGTACGTGGTTATATATATTCTCTTGTTAAATATTATAATTCTCTATATAACTATTGTTTGTGAATGTAAATTGTATATATATTGCAAATATATTGTAGTAAGTAAGCCGATCAATTTTATAATTGCATTTTATCAACAAGATAAAAAAATACAACAATCATCTTTTTATGAATAATTATATTATATCTATCAAAATTACATAGTGTCTAATTACCATTCTTTCAAGGGTAAAGAGTCAAATATGCCTCTAAATTATTCGAAAAGGTTTAAATATACCCTCATTTAAAGTTTGGCTCAATTGTGTCCTCGCCGTTCAATTTTTCGTCTAAATATACCCTTATGGGCGTTAGTTGGCCTATTGGAAATATCCAACTCATTTTACATTTTTTTAAATGTTTATGGATCGGATAGGTGTTTTAAAAGTGGGTCGGATAGTTTTGGGGCATAAGCAATCCCTTTCCCTTTTAATATAAATATCACGTGGTAATATAAAAATGACGTGACAATTCTATTTGACATTTAAGAAAATGTAAAATGAGTTGGATAAACTATTTTACGATCAGATTAGTCATTAAAATCAGTCACTTTATTTAAAAATAGTGTGTGTGATACAATTTTATATTTTAAAATATATGAATGGTGGCTTCTTTTGACTCACGCCAACATATTCTTGTTCTTCCATCCCTATATATTTATTTGTATTTTTTTTACTTTTTTGTTTTTTTGTGTGATTTCAAATGATTGCATCCACAAGTATATTTAATTACTATAAATTAAAATTATTTATTGATGTAGACAGACTCGAGAATTATTCGAGAAAAACATGGCCTCTATGCTCATCATCATACATAAAATTTATAGATAATTATATCGAGTATGTAGGTTAAATTTTTCTATGAAATAGAAATTTGGGAAATTTCAAGAAGGCAAATATTAAAAATAGTGCAATGCTGTTGCCTATTATGTCATAATGTTAGTTGTATAAACTTGTGAACGATTAATTAACAACACAAATAATGTTTGGCGATGAAGAACTTATGGACGATCATTTTTTATGAAGGTCATTTTTGTAGATTATCTGATTGATAATGTACGCATGTAAGTCAATTTTTTTTATGAAATAAAAGTTTGAGATATTTAATTACTTGGAACTAGTGTTTGGGATATTTTGAGATTAATTTTAGGATGAACTTATACTATGTGTGATTGGAATAAAATCGCGAGATAATTTATCTCGGATATTGTACTATTATTTTATCCCACATTTGAGGGTAGAATGAAATTCCAGTTTAATTAGTTTCCCAACCAAATATGCCCTTAGTATCCACTCCACGGTAGTTACCATGTTTTGTTTTTCAAAAGTCAATTTAACTAATTTTTAGAGCTAAATTGGATTATACTAATTCAATATTTCGAAATTAATATTTAGATATTCAGAAAAATTATAAAAAAAAATTACTATTAGTTGTAATATTTTATCATATTAATACAATGGACAAATACATCTTAAAATATTAGTCAAAACTCAAATAAGTTGATTATCGAAAAATAAAACGTGATAATTATTTAAATATAAAGAGAGTGATAAGTCAAATAATCCTATTTTGCCATAGTATGAGATAATGTCTATATATATTAGTTTTTTATTTGGTGTTTGGAGTTCATATTGAAATCTTGCCTAAATTTAAATCACTGCAGAGATCACTCAGAAATCAGGATGACACTTCCAATAATTTTTTTATATTTAATACTCAAATCTAAGATCTCCAATTAAAAATAAAACAGTTTCACCCTTATATATTTAAGACTTTATAATTTAGAACTGAATAATGTCAGTTTTTTTTTATGACAACCGTGGAATTGTACATTTCGTTTTTTGTGGGTTGAATAATCGCCAATAATCTGTGCCACGTTTGTTATATATTATATGAATTATTGATTGAGATGATCACATGGTGATGATAACGCAGTCCTTTTTGTCTTTTTGTTTTTGTTATCTTTTGGATTTTGATAGAAAGATTTTATCTCACCTAATTAATAATAGGAAAAAGGCTCAAATATGCCATTGAACTTTCAGAAAAGGCTCATTTATGTCATCCGTTAAAAGTTTGACTCATCTATGCCATTATCGTTTAAGAAAATGCTCATTCATGCCATTATTTTTTAACGGTGATTTTGCAAAATCATTTTTTACACGTGTCCAATCATAATTCGACCACGTCATAATTTTTTTAATAATAAAAAATTAAAATTCTGAAATTTGATTTTTTATTATAAAAAAAATAATGACGTGGCCGAATTATAATTGGCCACGTGTAAAAAATGGTTTTGCAAAACCACCGTTAAAAAAAAATGGCATGAATGAGCCTTTTCTTAAACGATAATGGCATAGATGAGCCAAACTTTTAACGAATGGTATAAATGAGCCTTTTCTAAAAATTCGATGACATATTTAAGCCTTTTCCCTTAATAATAACAATATGACACATATCTAGTTTGAGATGATTCATATACAGATTTCTATGTTTATTCCTTTCTTGGCATTTTGGCAAAAATGTATTTATATATTTCTATCATAAATTTTTTCAAATAAAGTTGAAAGATAGTAAAGCACAATCCAATTCTCTGATTTAATTTGTTTGGTTCGATACAAAATATATGGATCAAAATAATTAATTTTCCTTGTGAATTTGAATATAGACTTTTTATTTTTATTTTAGATAAATCTATATAAAAAAGTACTAGGTCATAATAGTTAATAATAATTCAAATATTTAAAAATAATTATGATCAAAGAAAATATATTTTAACTATCCAAATAATAACTAAAGCAAACTAATTGACACATATATATGTGTCAATTTTAATTATATTCCCTCCCTCTGCCCAATAATACTTGTCCATTATTGACTTTGCACACTCCTTAAGAAACTATAAATATATTATCCTTTGAATATAATAAATACAATATCTTAAAAAATATAATAGGAAAATGATTGTAATTATTTATGAGGATAAATTAGGAATAAAATGTAAAATTATCTGTTGATTTCATAAAGTCGACAAAATATTATTGCTAGACGAAAGGAATAATTAACTGGAGGACCATCATCTTAGAACCACAATTTCTATGAAATCTCTTGCTTATACTATTAATAATAAAATCAAAATCCTTTGCTGTGAGAGGGAAAAAACAAAAATACTGTGGTGGTCATATGCTGCTCTTGTTTTTTCTAAGGCTCCTTTTTATTTTCTATGCAACTATAATCATAATTATTAATAGTTCCATGTGAATGAGAATGACTCTAAAAGTTGGTTAATTAAGGGTGCTTAATAATTTGAAGGACTTTATGAACTCAAATTAATTACTCCATATTTGTATTCATGCATGGAAACTTAAACATATCAACTAATTGTGTGTTCTTTTAACTTTTTTTTCTTGAATAATTATTCGTAAGATTGATGGAGAACTTTTTTTTTTCACCAAGCTAAATCTTTCGTTCATTGTATGCTTGCCTCTTTCATGAGGTTGATTTCTCGTTTGATCACTCAATTAATAGTTATTATATATCTCTAGAAGTTGTCATTTTCTTGATTCTAATTTTCTTCAACAAAGAAAAGAAAGTTACTATTAATTGAGTGACTAATAACTGTCAGATCGATCGTATTCAAGAACACACCAGTTAAGATAAAGTAAGGAAAGAGCACACCAGTTAAGATAAAGTAAGGAATTAATTAAAGAAGATAATCTTAGGAGATAACAAGTTCAATTACAAGAAGCTCTTGCTATTATTATCATGATATTTCTCAAACCGCTGATAACATCATCACAAAAACCCCAACGGTTAAGTTAAAAACATGTTCTTGTACATAGCAAAACAAGAACAAATTAAGTAGGACAACAAATTAATTAAAAGTTTTCTTATATATATATATTATATATATATATATATTTGAGGTAAAAAAAAAACTGCATTAATTTAGACGATGATGTTGATGATGATATACGATCCACATCGAATTGATCATCTTCATGCATCTAAATAAGTGCAAGAAATGTCGTCGAATTGAAGGGCTACTTAGTTACGTACCCTAAGTGAACCCCAAAAAATCCACCCGCGTTTTGCTAGCTGCCTCATTAAAAACGACTATGCACAAGTTGGTGGTATTTTAGGTACCCCTTGACGTTGTAATTCACCGAGCACGCTATCGACGGCCGGAGGTTTGAGTCCGAGGGGAAGTGGAAGCCATGGCTTTGATAAAACATCTCCAATGGCTGCATCTATGCTCTCCTTTGACTGTCCATAAATCAGTTGCCAATAAAACTTAGAACAAATATTGAATAAAAACTAAATTGAACATGAGCACTAATAATACAATGACACCTATATGGGAAAATAAAGATCTTGAGTATATATATACACTTAAGAATTTAAGTTATATACGCTGATAAGTAATGCAAATAACTTTCATACTATATATAGGTTTATTTTAACATGTTATAGAAGATTAATTAACCGCCTTATTTTTCAGGTTGCTAAATCTCATTCATTATGGACAATTGTATGTAGTTATAATATGTTCATGCATGTTCATGCACATATTATAGGGTTGTGTAACAACTCACAAGGGGTTGCAAATGGCCCTAAACAATTTATATAACTCATTTTGAGTGGCACGTACAACAAGTTAAAAATTCCTCTATATCTACAAGATAATGACATATATTATGTGGTCTCTATTGAATATATAAGCTGTGTTTAAATTGGCCATGTAAGAATTCATGTATACTTTTTTTTTTATGACTTTTAGCAATTTGTACTATGCATGATTTCTGTATAAGAAAGGTTTTCAATAAGGACAAATTTCATGTACAAAAAGAAAAGAAGACATAATATATAAACGTGTCATTTAGCTTGACTTCAGTTAATATTTATGCCCTCCAACTTTTGATGTGCATAACTAGACATTTAAAGTTGTATAAATTTGAACAAGTAGACATTTTGTAGGACGTGTGTCTACTTGTGCACATCCAAATTGAAGGATATAAATGTCTGCTGAAGTCGAATTATAGAGCATGTTTATATATTACGTAAAAAAATAAAATTATTGAGAGAGAGGCTTACAGGATGAAAATCGCATGGAGGTTTAGGTAGAGGTTGTGTTGGAGTAGTAGCGGTACTTCGAATGCCAATATTAGAGTGGTCTACTTTGTACATGCCATGCGACGATACGGGTGGTATGCCCTGTACGGGATGATGAACAGCCGGATATCTCTGCACCATAATTATTTTGTTCAGACTATATAAAGCCAAAAAAAACTTGCAAAAAAGATATATGCCAAAAAAAACACCACATGGTCTCTATTTACATAATTCCAAAGTAATCAGTAAATATATACATTCAAATACAACTTCAAAATGCAAAAACTATTTTTTCAACAAACTTCAAAAAAAAAAAAAAAATCACGTTTCAACTAAATCTATATATGTTCAAACACTGACTTAATCAGAAACTTCTGATTCGAATCTTAAGATTAGGAATTTTCTGTTTAATAAGTCTTATGCAACATTATTTCGAATTAGTTAAGGTCCCAAACTGAGTATCGTATACGAAATTCAAAAGAGCAATGATTAATTGATTGAAAATATAGTTACCGTTGATGCTATGGGTGCTGGAAAGTAAGGAGTTCCTGGTGTAAGAGAATTTTGTACCTGCACAATAATACAAAAGGAGAATTTATCATTTAATCATATATACAAACAAACACAATTATTAATTTTCTGTATACTGTCTAAACGTTTTTTATGTCAAACTCGTTGTTAACTAAAAATACTATTTTCACTATGGTTTGTTCAAGTTATTTGTTTAAATTATTTCCAATTTATACTAGATAGATTTAAACAATTCACATCGTTGTAGTTCAATATCTTAGTTGATTATTGAATGTCATATATGGAGCTCCAAATAGACGTTATCGAGATGGGATGGTTGTTGAAGTGTGCGACCATCTCGTCTAAAAGCTTAAGCTCATGTTTCTGCTTTGATACCATCTTGAAGTGTGCGACAATCTCATCTAAAAGTTTAAGTTATTGGAGGGAGCATGCTTTTATTAATAGTATTCTCAACAATGGCTTCCTATAGCGCGCTCTCTCTCTCTTCGAGCTACGTAAATAAAATGGAGCTAGATCTATCTAGTACTTATATCTTTTAGATGTGATGCTCACGCACTTCAGAAACACTCCAGAACCAAAGCAGACAAAAGTAAAAGAATATAATCAAGCTAGAAAACGTGTTAAAGAATATTATTAAATAAAAAAAACTCACTCGTTGATGGTGTGGATGCCAAAAAGAAGGATCTGAAGGAGGTGGAGGATGAAGATGAGGAGGAGGAGCCCATGCTGGTGATGGATGTTGTGGAGACGGCAAAGGTGCTAGATGTTTAGGCCATATGTGCATATATGATTGGTCGACAGATGGATGACCCCATACATGTAAGGGTCTAAAATGATGAGGCATTGGAGGTGCCATAGGGGGCGGAAGAGGAGGAGGTGGAAACCCAATTGTTGGTGCAGGCCACGGATTCATCTCTCTCTTTCCTCCGCCCCCTCCAACCGTGGGTGCACCTCCATAGAGTTGCCTCCTATGGCTCCAGCTCGCCGCCTCCGCTTCTCTGGCAAGTAAATGTTTCCTATGGGACCGATATTTCTGCACATTTTTCATCACTTATTTTATATGTTTGACATGTTTTATTCAGATCTAAAGATAATTAAGACTACTAACAGTTTAAGAGAATCTGAATAAAATGCGTTGCTTTTCTTGGTGCCTTAAAATGTTTCTCCTTTTAAGTAAAGTAAAGAAACTTTCCAATTTTCAAATCATCAGATCTGTTTTTCTTTTTTTAAAAACTATATAATATACCATTTGGGTAGAGAACAAGGCAAAAAAAACTAACAAATTCTAGTAGTACTACTTTTGCAGTTTTCATCATTGTCTAATATTATTCTTTTTTCCAAAAATGCAATGGAACAACTATAAGGACCATTTCATTTGGCATCATTACTAAACCAAATCTACAGAATCATATAGTAAAATTTTCGAAAATTAATAAAAAGTAAGAATATATTTTTCATACTTGAAGATGACTGGCAATATTATGACGAGTGAGACAATCAATTCCCATAATCTCCAAAATTCTTGATGGGACTGCCTTATCTACACCTAGTTGCTCTACTGCTTGTACAAATCTTCTGTGCAATTCTGGCGTCCAGTCCACCTTCACACAATTCAATAAAAAAAAAAAAATTAATTTTGTCTTTGATACTTAGTTAATTCATCTAAGTCATTATAACATTAAACATCTATGATTCTCGTGATTCAACTGACAGAATGAACTGATAATGTAAAAATTATTTATACTGACCTTCACTTTCCTCTTGCCTGGAAGATTATTATTCTTGGATGACTTTTTACCTTTATCACTTTCTTTTGGGTTAATTATATTCTGATTCACTTGTAGTGTAGATTCTTCACTTTTTTGAGTACTAACAATTTCTTCTCCTTGATTTAGGCTCGTTGTTAAACCCGAACCTACATCCGATGCTGAAAACGAGCCTGTTTTTTCTGTTTCTTCTTTTCTTTCTACATTTTTTATAGCAGTAGTAATAAAAGTACTGCAATAGTTGTTCACATCAGACTCATCGCCACTGCTTACTGAAAATTCTGCGAGGATTTCAGTATCCATTTCCAAATCGGGAAGTATATCTCCATCATTGATCCCAACAAAAAGGTCATCAAAATCAATGCTATCGAGTAAATTCTCCCCCATGAAATCGGGGAAATCATCTCCTCCACCTCCTCCTCCTCCTCCTATCGCGAAACTTTCCATCTCATTACCTCTTGCCGTTATGTTACTAAAAGGTGACACAACTAGCATTATAAAAAAATATATGTATATCGAACTTTTGTCTTGTGAAATTAGCTTTGCATGCCCCAAATCGGAGCACGAAAAGAGATAAGAGGAAAAAAATGTTATAAGCGTATTAAACACAAGCTAGGGAAATGGTTGAATTTTTTGCTAGTGGAATAGAGAGTAATATACCCAAAATGGGTTTATATATATATATATATATATATTTGATTTAGAGAAATGTCATTTTATTTCCTTTTTGTTGTTGTTGTAAGTGGGGGGAGCGTGGAGAGTGAGAGATTTATTCTACACCACAATTTGTGTAAAGAGTTTGTAATTTTCTTTTTGTTTTGTCTTATACTTTGTACTCCTATATAGAAAGAGAAAAAATAAAATAAAAATATATAGTATTAAAGGGGTTTGTGGATGTTCTTTTTTTGAACATTAGAAAAGAAAAAAATCTATTTTGAAAAGTGCTCGTGAGCTGTTTTAATAGCTAGATTTCTTTTAGTATTAAATTGAGAGAGGCCTAAAGGGATATGAAAGGTTGCAAGTTGAAATCAGACATGGTAGGGTTACGTTGGAAGTGGATTTATATGTATTATGAGCTTATCTATATCTGTTGTAATAGTTGAAAAAGAAAAGGATATTGTCATTTATTTGATTATTTTGTATACTCAACATGTGTTTGCTTTAATTAGATTTTAACATTATTCTAACCTATAGTTTCTCTCTGATTCATTTCAATTATCGTGCTTACTAAAAATAATTGATGTGCAATAGTTGTTATGATAGAATATTAAGAGATATAATTAATGATTACTGTAGTTTTCATATTTATCTTAACTCAACAAATATAGAGATATACTACATTAAAAAAATAATCTTTGGCGATAATTAATTAATGATAAAAGTTTATTTACCGCTAGATATATATGAATTTTTAGTGGCAATTTAGCATTGTTTGTAAATATTTCTAAAGTGTATAACAACATTAAATCCAACAACAATTAACTAATGTCGATAAAAACTTTAGCACGCTTTGTTAATATGTATATTTATTGCTGCTAAAAGTATTTTTTGTTGTAATGAGAAAGATCAATGCGGTAAAAAAATAAAAAAAATATGTAATTGAGGTTAATACTTCTTTCCATTCATATTAAGTGAATTATTGAGGTTTGACACACTCCTTAAGAAAAATATCCAATGACATAAATTAAAAAATTAATTACTTTTTACTATTATTCTTTTGATTATTCTCCGTCTATTCTTTTAAAAAATGTAACGTTAGTTAAGAATCTTATTTTTAAAATGGTAAAAATTATATTTAAAAAAAGTGCCTTTTGAGTTGTCTTTGAGAGTGAAATTACAAAAGGTCCTAAACTATGATGAATAGTAAAAGTAGTCATGACATGTATGAATACACACAATTCTCAATATATCCAAATTAATGTTTACTCAACATGCACAAATTGAGGAGACTGTGGCTAGTCGTTTGTCACTATGAAGCAGAGTTTACACGATATCGATATCAGTAACAAAATCAGAATTTTAATTTAATAAATTATATTATACATTTTGTTAGAAAGAAGATTTCAAGAGTTATTTATTAAATTTTCAATTTAAGCTAATAAACTTATATTAACATAAATATATTATTTGAACATAAATCATAAAATTCTATCCAAAACATAATATAAATTTTTAGCTCCACCCCTAAAACTTACAGTCTTTTTAATGATGTTGTCTTGATGTCAAACAATGGCAATATATGGGGTTGTTCATCGATTGATTTTGAAGTTCGCTTTCTTAAATTGTTATGTCAAAATTGAACCTAATTAAACTTAGTACGATTGAGGTTTTTCTTTGCAATTTTTATTTTTTAATTACAGCTTGATGGTTTGAATAAAGTATTATATTTTTTATATCTCAATTTATCTGACAATTTTTTTAATTGTATTTTTAAAAAAATAAGGTTTTGCAAATAGTTATAAACTTATACAACTTAAAACCAAAAGAATAACAAGAGCTTCAAACTCAAAGGGATCCTAAGTACCTTATATCTCATGTTGAATCATTCCAATTATGTTTGTCAATATTACTATTTAGAAGTTAATTAAGTGATAAATGATTAATTAGCTAAATTGTGTTTTCCATCTTGAGTCGTTTGATCATGAGAACTATTTATTTTTCTATAGAATAATTTTTATTTTCTTTTTTAAAATCAGTGTTTGATCATTAAATAACTTGAACTTGGATTCCAAATGGAAAACTGGTCCAACTTTGTTTTCCAATCCTGTTTTCGTAAATTTCAAATAAAATACTCGTGATTACAATTTTATTTGCAATTCCAACTTTATAAATTCTAAATAAAGTGAAAAATATTTAAACTCTACGGCTAAACGCCTACTAAAATTGGAATATCATCAACTTGCCAAATAGATGTAGTGAGATATGTTGACTACCCATTCTAAAAAAAAATGGTTATATCATAAAGTTTCTGGCATTTAAGATGGCCATAAGCCATAATAACTGAACAGTCTCGATCAATTTTACGATATAACACTAGATAATAATTATAGCATCATTTTCTATTGAGTCATTTTCTTTTGCAGTCATATCCTTTTCTGCTTTTTTTTTTTTTTCACCCTTTCTATATAAGCACCAGCAAATTAAATTTTCTGAAGTGTGGAAATACTTTTTGACATGGGTGGCGATAAAATTCGATTATAAAACCTCTATCTGATATCATGTTAAAGTGTGTGATGTGGCGGAATTAGAATTTTTATTAAGGGGTGTCAAAATATAAAGTAAAAATATATAAGCGTTATTATTGGGGAATGAACACACAACCTCAAGTAATTTTTACAACCCCATAACCACTACACTAAACCTTCAAGGGGTGTGGCTAGACCCCTTGTCCTAGGATAGCTCCGCCCCTGAGTGTGTGATCATCTTATCTTTGTCTGCTCTGCTACTATGTTGAAGTGTATGATCATCTTATCTAAAAACTTAAGATGTCAGAGAAAATACATTTTTATTATTTAATGATATTCTCAACAATTATAACTTTTTGTTAGAATAAGACTTATGCAACTGATGACAGTATAACAAACAAAAAATTAATTAGATCATGTTATAATCGATTAAGTTTGCCTTGATGGTATAAAAGTTATTTATAAATTATGAAAAAAATCTGTGATTCTATTATATAGTTTTTTGATAGATGTTGTAATAGTGGTCCTGCCAATTCAAGACCTCACGCCAGTTTTTTTTCCACCGTTTGAACGAATACGCTACCCATCAATTTTGACTTCTTTATTACAGTCTCTGCTTGTGGTCTGGTAATAGTTGTTCGAGATGATAAAATTAGTTCATAAAAATATGTATTGACTATTTTTTAAATTTAGTGGATTAATTTTTGATAATTAAGGTGAGTTTGTTCTACGGAATGATGCACTGGCCAATATCAGCGGTACCAACTACCAAGTACCATCTTATGCTTTCTATGGGATACTATTTAGTTTCTGCTAGTTTATCAAGATATATATATATGATGATTTTTTTTTAAGTTAATGAGTGCACGTGCACCCCTATCTATATATGTGGGTCTGCCGTTGTTTGGTGGAGTACATTTTTTCAATTATTGTATAACTAATGTTCGCATTAGTTATACACTTTATTTGGTATTGAGATATCATATAAGTATAACTAATAAATGAAAATTCATGATATTAGTAATGCAAGGGTTTTAATGCACGCATTAGCATATGATTAAAGGCACAATTGTTCATCAAGACCTTTTTCATATTCTTTTCACTATATTTGTGGAGGGTATTTTTGTCGACAAATTTTTAAAACAACACGCAATATATGTTATTTTCAATATGTTGAATCAAACACTACAAAAGAAATAATTTTAGCACAATTAATGCAAGTATAATTAACACAATCATTATTGATTCACCATATTCAACACTATTCTTATACACCCTATCAAACTAGTAATCGATAATATTGGATGAATTCCTAATGAGAAGGACATTATTATTGCTTAAGAATTCAAACAAAATTAAAGATGTGTTATGGGATAGTGAAATAGTTCAATTTTGTATTATCATCCACACTGCGACCTTAATCTTATCTTATCATCTCTAACGATTTTTTCTTATTTTAAAAAAAACTAAACTTCACGATCGAGAAATGTCAAAATGTCAAATTAGGGGGTTCCATCGTGAAAGAAAAAATATTTATTTGTATTTACTTGAGAAAAATTGACAAGAAAGGTCCATTTATATTTGCAAATAGGTTTGAGATGGTACCCTTAGATGTCCCTATGAGCAATTTTTATCTTTAAATATGCGAAAAATGAATATTTTTGTCACATAAATAATAAAAATTAAAAAAAATTAACGAGTAATTCTTTTTAGAGAAATAAAAATATTTTATTGGTAAATAGTGCGGATACGATTTTGTTCCTTTTTTGATTCTTCTTTATAAATTTTTCTATAATTCAAAAGTCATTAATGACGTATTTTTCAAACTAGGATAATTTGAATTTAATCTCCATGAAAGAATATTTGACGAGCAATCACATTTGGAGGTGTAGCTTTTTGCAGTTTCATCTAATTTTGGTCTATTTCTGGTCTTTAATAGCTTTTTTTAAGGTTGTGATTTTGTTGTTTTTGTTGTGAGGCGGGGATTAAAGATGCTCACTAATAACAATTTTGAGGGATCAAAACTTCTCATAGAAATAGTTGAAGGACCATTCTGATCTTTTTCCGAACATAAGGGACCAATTTGTTATTCTTTTTTGTATTTATATCAAGCAAATGAAGGTAAAATATCTCTCACAAATAAACTATTTCATTAAACTACAGATTAAGTACTTTTCTCCTTTCAAAATAAGTGTCATCTTAGCAAAAATTACATCTATTAAGAGAACAATAAATATAATATATAGTTTACAAAACTACATTAGTTTAATAAATATTTTTTTGAAAATTGAACATTATTAAAAAGATAGAGTATAAGAGTATATAAAGTTGAATAAACATACTAATTTTTTACTTGAATTTCTAAATCGATACTTATTTTGAACAATTTCTTTTTTTGCTAAGATGATACTTATTTTGGATAAAAGGAATATATGTTTTAATTTTGATTTTGTAAGTTATAAACAAATGAAATGGTTATCCACAATTGCATTCTTTCTTTGTAAACTTTTAGCAGGGCCGTCTCGATTATAAGATTACTAAAGCGATTGATTGATACCCTAAATTTTTTATATATATATTTATATATTGAAAAGAATTTTCTTGGTAGAAAACATAATAGCAACTATTTATTTTATTTAATTGGGAGGTCGTTGTAATAATTGAGAAATGAAATCGTGTTTAGCTAATTGTAGCATCCTTCCTTAATTACATTACTATCAATTTTGGTGACTTATGTATATCTTGACGATTATCATGAACTCACATTACTATTCTTATAATTACCGTTTTTATTTCCCTTCCTATTTTTATTCTCTTATTTTGAATATTCTAAATTTCACTAAACGGTCAAAACTTTTGCATTGTGCAAAATCTATTGTTGGGTGCTTATAAAAATATCAAATTTATTTTTGGTGTACTCTTTAATTTTCAAGCACTTCAACACATCGGTACAATTTAAATCTCATTATATATCAACTTATCAAATCCAACACAACTATTTCAATGTCATTATATAAACTTCTTAAATTTTTTTGCCAGGTTTTATTATTACTATAGCTTTATATTCTATTTATTTTATTATTTATATTCGTACGTTATAAGATTTGTGTATATCCTACCTTCTCATCCTTGGAACTTCAATTTTAGGATTCTATTGAGTATTTTATAATTATTCAATTTATGTATGACAATTTAAAAAATAAGATTTTTTTATGATATTTGACTTTAGTTCCCAAACTTTTTAAAACTGTAACATTATAGAACTAGGTGGTTGTTGCAATTATGTCTAACGATAGGCAATAAAAGAAAAAATAAAAAAGAGAAATTTAAACAATGGACAAATGTGCTGAATAAGAAGAGAAGAACATTACGCTTTTTATTTATTTCTAATATGATATTTAATATTTCTATTGAGTATCGATTAAATTGATATTTACACATTACTTGACCTATATCCAGAACAACACTATTGATATAAAAAAAAATATTTCTCAAAGATTTGAACCCGTGACCTCAATACGAATATTTTTTTTTTGATTAATCATGTTAATGAAAAATATTTTACTACTAACAAACAAGAAGTGAATATTTTGAACCACAGAATAAGATATATATTTTTTATAGGAGAAGTTTTCCATCCACTCGAGTTAGATTTTCTGGAGAGTTTTTTTGTCTGATACTTTAACTTGACATAAACATTAGTATTATATTATTTATTTATATGTTTGTATCAAGAAGTTGAATAAATGAGTACTATTCCTAATTTTTTTGTCTACCGTATGTATTTTCCTTTTCAGAAATCTTCTCCAAATCAAAATTTCAATATCAATGATTAATAATGAAATGAAGAAAAAAAATATAACAAATTTTGCGCTGCTAATTTTGAAGTTTTCTGTGTAATCAAATTAAATTTAAAATAGAATAAAAATAACAAGGAAAAATAGCTAAAATAATGCTTAAACTATGACTAGATTTATAGTAACACATGCTTTATACATTATGAGGGACTTAGTAGCTCTAATGATATTTTATAAAACATTTTTTTGATATTTATGTAACGTGGCACAAATCAAATATCGATTATGAAAGGATATAGTTATTTACGAAATTTAATTTCAAGAGATTCAACTTTTTTTTTCCAATGAAAAAATTGAAGGGTAAAGGAAAGGGTTTTCGTATTTTTTTTATTTGAAGAGTATAAATGATTGATAATAGATCAAATTTCTTTTAATCTATATGTACAAATGAAATATCAAATCTTTAATTTGTTACTCAACTTATTCGATAAATATATATAAAAAAAATACTCTTAAAAATATTCAAAGATCATATACAGAACCTTCTGTAAAGTATAAATATGTTACTGTAAATTCGATCTTATTATATATAGATGTCATTCTAATCATTTTTTTTATTAATAATATAATGGGACGTAGATATTGGATTTGAAATATAAAAAGCTTATTTATAATTGAGTCATATCATTATATAGTGTTTAGTGTAATTAATATTTTTCTTAATCAAAGGGTGTCTAACCATAATTTAACTTATACAATCACATCTACAATCTGATCTTCTTAAAGAGATTCTTGTTTAGGAGAAAATTTTATTATTTTGACTCTTTTATCCTTTTTTTATATTATTAAGTAGATTGTTTATCTTCTCTTTTATAAAAATACAAGTCATAAATTTATTTAGGTATATTTTTCTTATATTGTTTGCAAAATGAAATATAAATTAGTTATAAAAATAAAATTAAAAAATAAATAAGAAGCATCACACAGGTCTTGAAGGAGTCGACTTTAGTGGTGAAAAGTGAAAACAATGGAATATTGACAACAAAAGTAAAGTCACTATTGAGGAGAATAGTATTCCCTCCGTCTCCTTCTCTTTTCCACACATGCGAGCTCGACTAAATTTGAATTTACGTTAGAAAATTCTAAGGGGTAAAATATTCGCTAATAAAAGTAACTCTGTATTTAAAGGTAAAGCGCTTCTTAACAAAGTTGACTCCGTATTTAGGTGTAAAACGCTCCCTAATAAAAACGACATTATACCTAGGAGACTAGAATCGAAAACCTCTCATTAAAAATAAAGAAATATTTATCACTCCATCATAATTACCATTATTTCTCCCTCCAACTACTTTTTTTGTTTGGATATATTTATTACTCTCTTCATTCATGTTTTACTTGTCTGTTTTATTAAAAATGCATATTTATTTTTACTTTTCTAATTTACCAAATGAAAACAAAATTTATCACCTACTTTTCCTAATTTACTTTTATAATTAATTATAGTCATTTTCAATGCACTTCCAAAAATAATGAATTTATTCATCGGGTAATATAGTAACAAACTTATTATTTTATTAATTCTCCATTTATTTATATTCTTAGTTACCATATTTAAAAACTATGTAAAAAATACTATAAATTGAAAAGAAGAAAGCATTTTATTTATTTATTTATTTTTAAAGACGTGTCAAGTCAAACATGGACAAAGAAGGAGTAACTTTCATGAGCCAAATTTATTTTTAAGAACGTGTCAAGTCAAACATGAACAACTAGACATGGATGGAGGAGGAGTAACTTTCATCAGCTAAATTTATTTTTAAAGATGTGTCAAGTCAAACATGAACAACTAAACACGGACGTGGTGAGTAACTTTCATGGGCCAAATTAATTTTTAGAAAAAACTTATCCAAGTAAATGGTGGGGATCCTTAAGAAAAGGGGACCATATAATAGGAGAAAACTCTAAAGGCAAGCAGCAACTGAGTTTTGTTAGTACTTCTAAAATAAGACATACATGTCTTTGTTATTGGTCATGTTAGAAAATGAAATGCATTTAACAAAATGGGACCTTTTTTTATTTTTATTTTTTTAAGACAACAAAAATGGGACCTATTTAACAACAATTATTGCTCTTCTTATATCTTGTTTATTTGTCTAGGATTCCACAGTTCATTTGGGTCATTTTTACAAGAGGTCCCCCTCTTTTTTTTCTTATGAAAAAAATCCAAAAATGCTAGACTTGACCCACCTAACTATTTAATAATTCAAACGTACGATAATTTAATTGTTTTAAATCTTAATCATTTCCCAATTGGAGATTCAACATGTAACATCTTGTTAGTTTAGTTTATTACCTTTTTGGTGAATAACTGATATTGTTGCCTACCTTTTGGAAACTCCAAAAAAGTGTGTGTTGATTTGTGTCTTGAATTATGTTAGATTCGAATTACGATTCGATCAAAATATATATGAGAATTTGTATTGAGTTAAGTTTGTACTGCTAAGTTAGCACCAAAAAAGTGTATGTTGATTGTGTCTTGAATACTGGTGGATTTGAATTACGAATCGATCAAAATATGTATGAGAATTTGTATTGCGTTAAGTTTGTACGGCTAAGTTAGTACAAAAAAAAAAGTGTATGTTATTTGTGCCTTGAATTCTGGTGGATTTATTTTATTTTATTTTATTTTTTTCGCCCTCCCTAGGAGCTCCCACCCCTTTTTGCTCCCTTTGTGACTCGAACTCGCAACCTTCGGATTGGAAGTGAGGGGTGTTTACCATCCGAGCAACTCCCTCTCGTCAATTCTGGTGGATTCGAATTATGATTCGATCAAAATAAATATGGGAGTTTGTATTGCGTTGTACTGCTAAGTTAGCACCAAAAAAGTGTGTTTATTTGTATTTTGAATTTTGGTGGATTCGAATTATGATTCAATCAAAATATATATGAGAATTTGTATTGCGTTAAGTTTGTATGTCTATTAGCACCAAAAAAGTGTATGTTTATTTGTGTCTTGAATTCTGGCGGATTCGAATTACGATTCAATCAAAATAAATATGAGAGTTTGTATTGCGCTAAGTTTGTACTGCTAAGTTAGCACCAAAAAAGTGTGTGTTTATTTGTGTTTTGAATTCTAATGGATTCGAATTACAATTCGACCAAAATATATATGAAAAATTGTATTGCATTAAATTTGTACTGCTAAGTTAGCACCAGAGGTGTGACATGATTTTTGTCAAGGGAATTCAATTTTTCTTTAGAAAACAGACATGTGAAGAGTTGAAAACGTTAGAAATTATGGCTAGTAAGAATTGAACCTACAAACACTATAACAAAAGAGATATTTAGTAGTAATATATTTTCTTTTTAGTGATATATTTATTGTTACAAAAATACTTAGCAGTAATTGAGTTTACATCCAGAGTTGCTAAAGTTTTAGCGACTTTTATTTAGAATGTTGACTATAAATACACATATTTATTATTGCTACTATTTATGATATAATAGTAATTATATTATCCCCTCTAAATAATTGATGAAAAACCTTTAATGTTATACTGGAAGGAATTCATAATCTTTTGGAATATTTCTTGGTATATTTTACTATTCCTTTACTGTTGTGGTTTCTATGGTCAAAAATGTTTGAAGGTCCAATAAACATCATAGAGGGAATTTTAATATCTAGATTGAAGACATTGTTGTCGCATTTTACGTACTTATTAATTAAGGGGTGGTTTCGTTACTTATTATAAAGTGAAATATAACTAGCAATATATTTGGTAGCATTTTAATTTCTATGGATTAAATTTAGCATATTGAATATACTGATCGGTTATCAGTTTATAATATATGCTATAGCTACATAACTAATAAATTTTGTATAAGTTAATTATAAGTCAATTCATCTACTATTTTATTCACATTAAAAAATAGAATGACTGATTTTTGTATTGTTAATATTTGGATAATTCTAATAAGCTATCAAACGACTTCTTAAGGTGCTAAACTTTTAAGTTGATACCAAAATGACCATTACTCCCTCAATCTCAAATTATATATCGTGATTTAAAAAAAATAGTTATCTCTAATTAATTATCATTTAAAAAGAGAGAAGTATCAAAAACACTCCTAAACTTGGCGTAAATTATTAGTTTCATCCCGAATTATTGACAGCCTTAAAAACACTCATTTACTTGACTTGTTGAAGCTAAATACACCCTCGATCTTGCAACATTAGTGAATACACCCCAACATTTTCGTCAAGTTTAGGGGTGTTTTCAACACTTCTCTCGATTTTTATTAAGAACTTCATGCTCCTACAAGAGTTTGAGATCACTTGCTATGTCGTGTTGCATATCGCGAGTGTATCGGGGTGTATCCAAGTTTAGTCAGTCAAGTAGAGGGAGGTTTTTAAGGCTGTCAATAATTCGGGGATGAAACTAATAATTTGCGCCAAGTTTAGGGGTACTTTTGATACTACTCTCTAGCTTTAAAAAACTCAAGACAAACATAATTACTATTTTTTTATTTTCTTGTTAGTTATAATTGTTCTGAAAAACTATAAACAATTTAATAGAAAAAATATTTAGGTTAAGCGTAGCTTTTATATAGTAATTTTTTTTAATCCAAGTTGAAAGAAGATGAATCATGTTACATCAGCATTAAATGGCTGAAACATCATATTTACTCGGTATAAAAAATTATCTACTAAAATGACATTTATTTTGAAACGAAAAAAGTAATACTAACAAAAAAAAAAGCAACAAATAAATATTAGTACATGAATTTAGTTTCGACTAACCAAATTGGGACATAGATGAACTCATGATATTTACAATACCTTTACACATAAATAATTTAAAGTTAATTGAAATTATTGAACTAACATTGAGAGGGAAAACACAATATTAATAATCTCGTGAAGACCATCTATAGGCACAGTAACTAACAGTGGGCTCTATTAATATATTGTTGGTGTATAAATGGGGTCCTTGTGTTGATGGGAGAGTACAATGTTCATTTAAACTGCTGGCCACCAGTTTAAAGTCATATTTATTTTCTAGTACCAAATGAAAGATATATATGAGTGTGTCAAACACAAAGCATTTACTATTTGTTTGATGCTATTCACAAAACATCTTCTCAACTCTCAAGGTTTGTCTCTGTTTGACAACCCCCACCCCCACTCCCCCAAAGAGGTTGATGCTTCATTTTCACATTAAGTTTTGATTTTTCTTGCAACCTATTTATTGAAGTGACTATTAATCAATATTATGGAGTGGGGAGTGGGATTTTTTTAAAAAGAATGAGGAGGGGGGGACTCTTTGTTTGAATGGTTGTTACACATTGTAACGATTCAATTTCCTAGTGATATTATCTATTTTGGGTCTAGGTCTGCACGACTTTAAAACGCGTCACGAATTTGTAAAGCCTGCTTATTTGTATACCCTACATCTCTCATATGTTTTGCCGATTTGAGACTTCTTATCTTAAGCTGGGGTATCACATACACCCCCTCTATGGACTCGGTGTCCTCGCTGAGGTTTGCCCCAATTGCATGGGATTTACCTAGACTCAACATTGAGGTTTGTCCCGCCTAACTGGAATTTGCCTAAACTCAGTTGAACTCTGACTCACATCGACAAGCCCTACACAGGAATGACTCTGATACCATTTATAACGGCCTAACCTGCTAGTGAATAGTGATATTTGTCTACTTTGGTCTTAGGCCCGCACAACTTTAAAACGTGTCACTAGTTGGTAAGACATGCTTACTTGTATACCCAATATCTCTCTTATGTTTTGTCGATGTGAAATTTTTTTATTTTAAACTGGGGTATGATCACTCAAATATAATGTATTATATCGTATTATATTATATTGTAATGTATTGTATTGTATTGTATTACATTTATTTGATGAACACAATGTTCGGATAGATTGTATCATTTACTGTCGTTACATAGTGCCATATAACCAATTTGAAGGACCTACTAATGAGAAATGTACGGTACGAGGTACGTAGAGCTATTATGAAAAAAATAGAGTAAATGATTAAATAAGATTATTAGATATTAATATAAGCGAAGTGAAAACTAGAAGAAATAATAGCTAGCATAATGATGCAATCATACCAAATTAATCATAATATTAAATGAGACTTTTCATCATTACGTAAAGATAGAAATTAATAAAACGATACAATAAAATTAAAAGATGACTTATGAAACTTATTTTGGAGATTAAGAGATTCTTTGAATTTACTTTTGTTGGTTTTGCCTACATGTGTTCTCTTGAGTCTTGATTGGCTCCACTTCAAAAGAGAGTATAATTCACGTACATTGACTGATTTTAAACTTTAAAGTGTGAAATATGTGTTTAATAACTATTATGAATAGTGTTTGAGCGTGTATATATATAACTTATATATAAATACTTTTAAAATAATATTTTTTACTTATATATAAAATAAAATAAAATAAGAAACTCATTTATTTTTCTTCGTACCAAACAGATGCACCCAATAGTTACAAACTTACAATACCCAAAAGTAGGGGAAGTTGACATTGTAAACACAATAATGATCTTAAGAAAACCTGTTACAGAAGATGTTGTTGTGCAATTATTTTTCAATGGGGGTCCTTTCTGTTTAATTTCTTTGAGGTGATAGTAAGTATATTTGCAATTTTATAAAGTAATTGAAAGATATATATAATTAGATCAACACAAAGTATTCGTTTGTTTGATGCTATTCACATCAGGATTACATTCAAATTTTAAATTTTATGAGTTCAATCTTTGAGGGATTGTTTGGATATTCAACATGATAAACAAAGCTATTCTATTGATAGGAATAAGAGAATATCCAATGGGATTATATTAGTTATCTCGTTATACATTTTATTTCAGGATTAATATTATTTATCCTTCATACTACGATATTATACATCCTCTCTGATATATAATTGATATATTCACATCTTTTTCACCTTTTAAGGTTTGTCTTTACTCCATGAACCAACACGAGACTTGATGTTTCATTTTCACTTCCAAATTTGATTTTGTAGAAATTATTGATGAGACTAATAATTCACTCTCTAAAATCTCTATTTTTTTTCGTCTTCTTTTTTTCATTAATTTTCAATGGGGACCGGTCATAAATCATGATGGTACGTTTTATCAAGTGAAAATTTATTTGAACTGGTCTTTACATTAATTTATGGAGTACTAATTAAGTTATTATAAGTAAGTCATAAATTAAAATGAAAATATGTAGTGTTAATTAGTTGCTTTGCGATAAGAATTGATATGGAGATAAATTTATGTAAACACTCGATGCATATATGTTTTCTATTCATAAATTTCTCTCATTTTTTTTCTCAAATATCGACAATCAATGCCGTGCTTATTTATTTAGTTATAAATAATTTTTATATTTTTTCTTTTTTCAAAACATTAATTCTTGTATTGAGACAGTAGTATGAGATAAGGATACTTTCGATTTTCCACAAATCTTGTGTTTTCATGTTGGAGGATTCCTAACAATATTTATATTAGAATCACAATATTTTGATTTTAATTTTCATGATTTTATGAAATTGAAATGAAGAATATAATTGCATGATAGAAGGTCCAATATATGATAAGTCTTTTTCTTTTATTGATTGACGTTAAATGGCTACCATTCACTAATTAACAAGTGTCAAGAATATGCTTTGTGGTTTTTCTTCTGTTTTTTATGCTTTTTTTTTCTTAACTTTATTGTTTGGCTATTAAAAAAATAAAATAGTAGTAGTAATTTGTTGCCCTTCCAAATTATTCAACTTGTGTCAGTTTAATATTTAAATTATGGGTGTTGTTGTTATCTTCCTGAACTATAACATTTTTTATTTTAAAAAACCTTTTGTACGTAGTGTGTGAAGATTAAAAAAGGGAAAATTGTATATAATAGCAAACTATTAATTTAAATTAAATGCTATAAATATAGTTTGATTTAATTGTACTCCATAGCAAATTGTTGCTATTTCACCTCTCTCCTAGTGAATCTCGCTCGCCACTCTCGTTCTCTCCCAGTCTCTCTCGTTTTTTATACAAACGCAAGTGTATAAAGTGCGTTTGTGTTTGTATAAAGCGAGAGAAAATTGAATATATACATATATTTTCGTTCTCCTCTCTCCCCTCTCCCAAATCTCGCTCGCCACTCTCCCAGATCTCGCTCTCTCACTCGCCTCTCTCACTTTATA
>JAJOOS010002830.1:0-38486 GCA_029582725.1 Solanum chiquidenum | reverse complement strand
TTCTCCATTCCTATCTATTTTAGTTAAATTGTTTTTATCTCGATCCAAATTTGTGTTACTAAGATCCTGCACAACCAATCGAACATCTATCTACCAAGCAAAACCATAATTTATTATTAAATCAATATTTTCAAGACATAACATCAATAACTAGATAAAGGTGAATATTATAACAAACGAATAAAGTTTGAGTGAACATCATAAATCAAATTATATATCCAAACAAGTTATATAGCATCTATTATATATGAATACAAAGAAAGTAAAGGTAATTCATATATAACGAAAGCTTACATAAAATGACATTAGCTCTACGTGGGAAGTTGACAATTTAACTTAAGAGATGAAACATCTTAAGAATCAATTTAGCATTCACAAAAAGAATTTATACAATGTGTTGTTAAGTTTGTATCAACAACTTCTATTTATAATTTAGGGATACATCTTTCATAAAAAAGATGAATGTATGTAATGATGCAAATCACAAGTAATTTATCATACATATAAACAAGCATACATACACTAAGTACGTTAAACATTGTTCCATATCATACATCCTTGCATATTATATATATTTCTGTAGCACCCCGCGACTTCTAAGTAATGAATCTAACCATTCTCTATATGCATATAGGCTCGAACTCGATGGTTTATAATTGTATGTATATGTGTTAAGATCAACTCTTAAGTGTGAGAAGTATATTGGATGTGAACTAAGGTTATAAGGGACTCCTAGTATATGAAGAGTTTTTGTAGAATAATACCAAGAAGATGGAAGATCATGCAGCCTTCTTTCCAACGCCTTCGACCATTTGTCAATCCAAGTTATGTGCTAAAAGTTGCGCTCATTTTATTATACACTATGTTTTCTGCGCAACCCATCGCATGAAGTGGACGTCCACCGCATGACAATGCGGGAAGGTCAGTGTCACTTTTAGGTGTGCGCAAAGTTCCGCGCGGCCAAGGCTTCAGTTGTGCGACCGTTCACGTCCTCTGGAATTTCTTTTAGTTTTCTCTTCTTCTCATATTCTAGAAGGGGTGTTTTCGTCTTTTCCTCATCCCATAACCCCAACCCACGTCTATTAACCTCTCCCAAAAGCTTTATTCATTCAGATTTCATAAGTTATGACAAACTTCATTTTTAAGAATTCTCTATAGAAGGGTTTCTCAAGTTCAAGCTATAAAAGATTCAAGTCCAAAGCTTTTCTTCAAGAATTTCTAAAATTTAGCAAGGTTTTTCCATTCAAGGTATGTGGAATTTCATTAATGGGTATCTTTTCATCCATTAAATTTCAAAAAAATCATATTTTCCAGTTAATCAAATTCTACAAAACCTAGAATTCATATGAAAAGAATGAATTACATCTTATTTCGAGAAGAGCTCATTAATGTGCTTTAGTTCATCAATTCTAAATCTTTCGTCCTTATTTATGTGAATCGTATTTTCTAGTCAAAATATGATATGCATTCAAATTCTACTATAATCCTTTGTTACATAAAACATTCATGAAAGACGAACATATTTGTCTAGATTCTTTGGATAATATTATCATCTCTAAGATAGTGTGATTTGAATGTTATGATTTATTAATAGAATGACCTAAAATTAGAAATGTGAATCTAGAATTGTAGTAGTCAGAACAGATGATAGTTAATTTATAAGAGTGTAGTATGTATATATATATATATATATATGCAGAAGTTGTGTATCCATTAAGTTAGAATTGAGGATATGTCTTCATGTGACAATTAATGAATAGTAAGTTGATGCAGATCTCATGGTAGAAGGTAGAGAAGAAGTCGTTGGTTGGAATGACTTAGATTATGATTGAACTAGGAAGAGAGTTTATGATCCATGTCATTAAGAAAAGTATCAAAGTGGTTAAAGATTGATAGATCTAGGCTGCACTTTGTGATTTTAAAAAGGAACTCCTTGATGCTTATATAACTATGAATATAGTTTGGATTTATTTTATGGAATTGATTTAGTAGGTTTGGAATAGCATATGTAAGAATTTAAGGTTACGAATTTTCAGTAAGTGTGATGATGCAACCATGATGTAGATGTAACCCATAGACGAGACAATGAATGGTGACTAAGTAAATTGATAAAAGAGATCCTTAAGAGTTAGGAAGATAAAAGTGAACCCGAGGTAATATGTGGTTGCATGATATTCTAAAATTATTTGGAGTTATGTATTTCTAGTTGGTATATTTAAGTATTTAAGTGTGGAGAAGGCTAAGTATAGTATGTCTTATATAGTGTTCTTAAGAGTTGAAATGAAGATTTAGAGATAGACGGTGTTATGGCTCTTAGTTAAACTTTAATCTCTATTGATTCAGAGGGATATGAACTTAGAGGTGTGTCAGTAGAATAGCAAAAAATATTAGATTATTAGGAGCTAGGAAAATTGGTTATGTTTGCTAGTAAGAGTATAAGTTATATGATGATGAGTATAGAAGCCAAAATAAGTTAAAAGTGGTATCTTTGAAAGAAATATTCTATAATGAAGCTAGTATCTTACAAATATAGATTGTCCGAATAAGTTAAGTGTTCATATGTATATTATTTCTGAGTTTAGAGGTTATGGAATAGACCCACAGTCTTGAAATGTTGGCCTTGACCTAAGGGGCAGATAATAGGGAAAAGAACCAAATCAAATTTTATGAATCAGATTGTGCTGCGTTTCATAAGAAGTTATGATGAGATAGCAATTCATTTCCAATTCTATAGCAATTCATTTCCAATTCTATAGCAATTCATTTCCAATTCTATAGCAATTCATTTCCTATTCTATAGTATTCCTCAAATTTAAGTCATTATGATACTTTACTCATCTCTTGCGTGTAGGCATCATTCATCTTATACAAATTCTTACCCATGCTCAGATTCTATAATAGAAAACAATAGCTTCAGAAAAATGACCCTCATATATTTACTCCATAAATCTATGACTCTACCTCTATGATATACAACTCACAATGCATATACCCATGATTTCTCAATATGCACAGTCCTATGTACTAATGATACATTCTTGGTGACTAGTGAAATCCCAATATGTTAAGTATATTTTCAGTATATATTTCTTAAACAACTCGTGCCTATGATTTTGTTGTTCTAAACCCTACTTACATTCACCCATGATAGTGATAGATTGTTATGACATGTTTTATGCCTAGAATTCCTTATTAAGTGAGGTCTATGCTTTAAGTACATGATGTACTCGTGCCTATTACACTTGTCTCTTCAATACCCCATTTATGAGTGTCAAAGTTATGGTAAGTATAAGTTATGATTTAACAATATCTCTCTTATTCTAGATCCTCACACGCTAGTCCTTTAGTGACCCTCCCTATGTTGTGATAGTGGTGTTGATAGCACCTGAATAACGATTTTACATGAGAAGGTAGTTGTCTCTTATTAGAAAGATCGAGATCTGTTTATTCTACCTAGCGTTATAAAAGTGGAAGGAAATCAAAGATCTATGGTATGAAATAGTTAGATGAAAAGTCTTGGTATCTTTCTTGGGAGTAATCCTTGAAATTTTCAGCTTGTAAAGACATTAAGAAAGCTAAAGACTATTAACTGGCTTGGTTAGCTTGAAGTCCATGAAGCGGTTATAATATGGATGAATGAATTATGCACTAGTTGCTTCTTGATTTGAACTCGAGGTTAGTTGAATGGTGTGGTAAGAAGAAGTTGTATTCTTGGAATGAAATTTCCTATAGAAATATAGGATTAGTATATTCATTGTACGTGTAACACCATGTGAGTTCAGGTTAGGCTTGAACATTATGATATCATGTAGTTAGACTCAGACTTGAGTAGAAGCACATGTATTCTTATGAAGGTTATAAGTTGCAGGTGGTGAAAGGTAGTATTCAAAAGAAGATAGTTAAGAAGTGTTTCTAAGCTTAAAAGTTAGCAGTCATATCGCTTAAGCCATAGTAGAATTATTTGTGTCTCATGCCTATGGTACATACATCACATGCCAAGTAGCTTCTGAGGGTGTGTTACCCATGTTCAAGTATATATCATTCATACTTGATGAATTTATATAAGTGTCACACATGAATTATGCCTATGATTCCTTCCCCTCGAAATGTTATAAGAGTTCCTTTTCCAAATCTTCAAAGGCTAAGTCTAACAAAGACCAAGTTCATGTCGTTATTTATGTTCCTCACGCCTATGCTAGTTCTGGTGCTCTGAGCTCGTGCTTTTGCATTCTTATTGTTGATTGCTAGATGCCTATTGTTGGTAAAATTCAATTTATACTATTATATACAACACAAATAGCCTAAATAAATCTTAGCTTCCTTTATTCACATCTATTCTAGTTTTGATCTTTATTCAAGGACGAATGATCCCAAAAGGGATATTGTAATGTCACACAATTTCTAAGCAAAGATTCAAACCATCCTCCGTACGTGTATAGGCTCAAACTCGATGATTTATAATTGTATGTATATGTGTTGAGATCAATTCTTAAATGTGAGAATTATATTGGATGTGAACTAAGGTTATAAGGGATTCCTAGTATATGAAGAGTTTTTATGGCATAATACCAAGAAAATGAAAGGTTCGTGAAGTCTTCTTTCCAATGCCTTCGACTGTTCATCAATCCAAGTTATGTGCTAAAAGTTATGCCCAATTTACTGGTATTAAATTTTCTGCGCGATCCATCGCGCAAAGTGTTCGTCCGTTGGGTGACCGCGCACGAAGATCAGTGCCACTATTAGGTGTGTGCGAAGTGCCGCGCAGCCAAGGCTTTAGCTGCGCGACCGTGCACATCCTTTGGAATTTCTTTTAGTGTTCTCTTCTTTTCATATTCTAGAAGGGGTGTTTTCATTATTTCCTCATCCCATAACCCTAACCTACGTCTATTAACCTCTCCCAAAAGTCTTATTCGTTCAGATTTCATAATTTACAACAAACTTCATCTCTAAAAACTCCAAAGAAGGGTTTCCCAAGTTCAAGCTATAAAAGATCCAAATCCAAAGCTTTTCTTCAAGAATTCCTAAAATTTAGCAAGGTTTTCCATTCTATGTACGTGTGATTTCATTGATGGGTATCTTTTCATCCATTAAATTTCAAATAAAACCTTATTCTTCAGTTAATCACATTCTACAGAACCTAGGGTTCATATGAAAAGCATGAATTATATCTTATTTCATTTTTTTTCTTCATAAATAGCCCATGAATACATGTTTTTACCTAAAATTCAATAGTTTTATATGATTAATTTTGCAAGCCCTCAGATTAGAGAAAATTCATGTCTTAAAATTGCAGTGCTTAAATTACATGCTTTATTTAGGATGATAGAATTTGTTATGATCAGTTGTACCTTCAATCTTTCGGTTTCACATGTATATGATGCTTTCATATAAAACATTTATTATTTCAGTCTCAGATTCTAGTGTTATTGAGCTATCTAGTATTTTCTATTACGTAGTTTACACGTATAATTTAGTTGGAGTATTACTTAGACTATGTGCCCACATAGGTTTTAAGGATCACCCGTCAGACCAGGACTGACACCTTAGTTCCTTTTGGGCATTGGCTTAGTGGATCCATGTTAGACAATGTTCATACCCTGTCAAAGTACAGAGCACCTTTCCAGCTGAGGTATAGGTTGGACTCTGTTTAACTCAAGATGGAGTATATCAGTTAATAATATCTCTCACAGTTCAGTCTCAAATATTTAATAACCTTGTATAAGTATAGTGTTGATTAGTTACATGCTTATTACTAGGTCGTTACATCAACTCATTTCTTTCAGTTTCATATTTAGTTCATCATATGAGATTTATCATGTTCAGCTTGTTAGATTATAGTGTTTATCTCACATATTCAGTACTTTTAAAGTACTGACCACATATTCTTTTGCGCTATATTATTTTATAATATAGGTTCAGACGCTCAGTATCCAATTCGCGGTTAGTACAATTTCTGTATCATCTAGTAGCTGAGCTTGGTGCGTCCTCATCTTTCGAGGACAAGGGTTATTGTAATTCTTTATGTTAATCTTTCAGTTTCAAATAGTTAGAGTTAGTTGGTGGGCTTGTCCCAACAACTCATCTTAGTAGAGGCTTTCAGATAGACATTAGTTTCATTTTTATGGTTTGTTTAAATGAATTCTCTTTTGATCATTCAGTTGTTGTGAATTTATTTTAGTTTAAGCTTTCACATCAATTATATTCAATTATTATTTGTATGAATCTTATTGTCATGCCAGACCATGGGTTAGCTTGGGGTCACTTGTGACTCTAGCAGCGTGTTATGACTTGGGATAGTCTCGAGTCGTGACATAGTCCTTCCATAGAGAGACAGACAATGTGGTTAGGGAAAACATATTTGAACTTTTAGTGTAATGATAAAAGAAGTTTGAAATCACTTTGTACTATTAGTTTAAATCCAAATGTAACATTCTTGTATTTTTGAATCCCTTTACTCAATTCACCGCGTACTTCAGACCACATAATCAACTACATTTTTTTGTTATTATATGCTATTAAGCTTGTGACTCTCAAAATCATGAGCTATACTACTTTTTTTTTTAATAAGCTATGTACTCACAAGTCACGACCAAAAGACAAATCAACTTTCATTGCTTACTAATGATGAACACAAGCACATGAAAGTAAAATAATATCAAAATATTTAAACAATCATTTAAGAAGAAAAATGAACAAAAACATTAAATCAATCATTTAATATAATAAAAAGAAATAATTTATATTGATATTATCAAACATTACTTCCCAAGAAAAGATAATGCCTATTTTATTTGAATTTTATCAATAATAAATTAAATTAAGCCAAATCATATATATATATATAAAAAGATGAAACATAAAAACGATGATGTTGCGCTCTCTAAGGCCTCAAATCCTATTTCTCTTTCTTGTGAATTTTTGGGATTTTTCCTCATTTTAAAATACATAAAATATTATGGATTTATATTTAATTATTTCCTCATCAAAGAAAAAACATAAAACTAACATTTATGCCCACTAAAAGTAATCAGTTGCTCGCCATTAACTTTTGAAAAAAAGAAAAAAAATAACTCACCATTAATGTTACCCAAAATTTTCTAGCGGAAAAAAAAAACTCTTTCTCCTTCCCTATAATTAACAATTATATTTATTAATAGGTATTGATGTTATATTAGTATTAAATAGTAAACATTAGTGTTGCACGGTTTTTTTGTCCAGAAAAACTTATTTCATTCCCCTTCTCCTTCCCACTAATTAATATTTATTAAAAGATATTAAATGTTGCACCTCTTCAAATTCTGGGGTTTCAATAAAATGGTAGTATAAATTTAGGAACAAAGCTCCAACAGCCCCATGTGCTAGGTGAAAAACTCATGATTCTATATTTCATCAGGTAGTTCTAATTATTATTTTTATTGGATAATTATATCAACAAACCTATTAGTGGTTATACATGGTTCTAGGTGATACTATGATCTCTTCTTAAGATTTTCTTATGCATGGACATTTATTGTTATGATTTCTAAGCAATATATTAATTTTTGCTGAGTTTGTTCCATCATTTGCAGAAAGTGAAAAGAAAAATGTATCAACAAGCCACAACAACTATTCAAATGGAATTTTTATCAAACTACTTATTATGAGTATCTCAAATATATCTTTTTGATTATGCTTGTAGATATAATTATTTAAGTATTTATAAGATGCAATTTTACTTAATACATGTCGTATATGTGTTTTGTTTCTTTTAATTTGTTGGTTTAATTTTCTTTTTTATTCATTATTTTATGTAAGATTATCAGCGTATAAAATTTAGTTTATTATTGTTTTCATTGATTTTATTTCTCACAACATTTAGATATCCGAAGGCTTGATTTTAATTAGTTTTAAAAAATAGTGCGAATAAAATTATATTTTCTTATGCACAAAATGATTGGCTGAGAAATGAAATCAAACTTAATTGACATATTTAAAGTTTCAAATTTAGTTCGAATTAAAAAGAGTAAATTACGTTGAACTAGCTATTTTTAAATTCGAATAATCACGTTTTAGTATGAGTTGAATTTGTATTTGTCTTTTACATGAGTGACTTGAATATAAGTTAATCAAAAAAACTTGAATTGAATTAGCACTTAATTTCTTCAAATATATGATAGCTTGAAATTTAAAATTAATATCTATATATATATATAGTTGGGCATTGACAAAGTGTTATTACAACTCTATAATCAATAACCATATTTTTCTTTTTTTCCCCTCAATTTTTACCATTTTCCTATTTTGTTAATCTGTTTTTGTTATTAAAAAAGAAATCAAAAGTCACTACATCAAATATTTCTCCCGACTATATGTTACTCATTTTTTTCCAATTACTCACTATTAACTACTACTTATTGTATTCAAGTCTCTTTAATGTGTTAGTACCTATCATTTTAATATAAAATTTTAACATCAATTAAATAATTACTCAATTGATTAGGGGAAGATAATTACTATAAAAGATGAGGAAAGATTAAAGACGTTAGATTTTGAATAGGTAATGAGAATATTAAAGAAGAAAAAAGTATTAAAAAATTTGATTATTCAAAAATAAAGCACAATCTTTGAATAACAACAAGAATTAGGAAACAAGAAAATAATGAAATTAATTAAATAAATAAATATAGAAAGGATCAAAAGAAGTAACGGTCCAGAAAAATAAAAAGAGGAAGTAGAATAAGAGAGTGAAAGAAAACGGGGATAATCACGAAGAAAATAATGAAAACTCGAGGGAAAGTACCCTATTTTCTAAACTAGAGCTTATTATTTAGGGTATGAACAAATGAGGAGGAGATTAGATACGAGAATAGAAAAAAAAAGATTTTGAAAAAATTAATAATTTAAAAATGATATTAAAATACAATTCATTTCTACTTATATCTATCTTTACTTTTCATTTCATGCTTTACTTTATTTTATTAGAAGATTTTTTTAAATTTATATTATTGATTTTGTAAGGATATATATAGAATTATGGATGTATGTTATTATTTTGATTAAATTTTAGTAAGTTTATTTTTAAATTTATAAATAGTTTTATGGCGGCGTGAAGCGCGGAAATGTTCACTAGTACTAACATATTAATCAAAAGGGTATTTACATAGTTCATTACTTTTACTTGTGTATCATTGTTCTGACTTTTGAGTATCCTAAAACATCACCAAACCCTCTGCTGTTGCTTTCTCTCCCTGTGAGAAAGGGGAGAGCAAAATGTCCATCTCTCGTCTTCTTTCCCCAAATTGTGATCACTGATCAACATTGCAGGTAATTTATCAAGTACCCACTTGAAATTTTTTTGTCTTTTTCCCTTCATTTTTGCCTCAGAATTTTGATTCTTGATTCTGATGTTGGGTTGGGGTGTGATTTTTTCACTTGAATTTTGTTGAAAAAGTGAACCTTTTTTTCTATTGGTAGAATTAGGCAGATGAGTAGGTAGTTTATCAGATACCAATTTGGGAAAAAGTGTATCTTTTTCCTTTCTTTAGGTCTCAACATGTTGGGTGTGGGGGTGGATGGGGTTGAGGGGTATTGTTTTTATCACTTGTATCTGTTCTGAACCTATTTGCAGAATGTAGAAGAGTGAATAAGTAGTTTATTAGATAGCAATTTGAAAAAAGTGAGTCTTTTTCCTTTCTTTTGGTCTCAAAATGTTGGTGTGGGGTGGATGCCTGGATTGGGGTTGAGGGGTATTGATTTTATCATTTGTATGTGTTAATGAACCTATTTGTAGAATGTAGAAGAGTGAATAAGAAGTTTATCACATACCATTTTGGAAAAAAATGATCTTTTTTCCTTTCTTTTGGACTCAAAATGTTGGTGTGGGGTTGATGGGGGTTTTATTTTATCACTTGTATGTGTTAATGAACCTATTTGCAGAATGTAGAAGAGTGAATAAGTAGGTTATCAGATACTAATTTGGAAAAAGTGAATCTTTTTCCTTTCTTTTGGTCTCAAAATGTTGGTGTGGCGTGAATGCTTGGATGGGGGTTGACGGGTATTAATATTATCACTTATATGTTTTAAATTAACCTATTTGCAGTACGTAGAAGAGTGAATAAGTAGTTTATCAGTTACCACTTTGAAAAAAGTGAATCTTTTTCCTTTTTTTTGGTCTCAAAATGTTGGTGTGGGTGGATGGGGGTTGAGGGGTATTGATTCTATCACTTGAACGTATAAGAGTGAATAAGTAGGTTATCAGAAACCAATTTGGAAAAAGTGAATCTTTTTCCGGTCTTTCGGTATCAAAATGTTGGTGTGGGGTGAATGCCTGGATTGTGGTTGAGGGGTATTGATTTTATCACTTGTATGTGTTAATGAACTTATTTGCAGAATGTAGAAGAATGAATAAGTAGTTTATCAGATACCAATTTGGAAAAAGGTGAATCTTTTTCCCTTTCTTTTGGTCTCAAAATGTGGGTGTGGGGTTGAGGGGTATTGATTTTATCACTTGTATGAGTTAATGAACCTATTTGCAGAATGTAGAAAAGTGAATAAGTAGTTTATCACTTGTATGTGTTAATGAACCTATTTGCATTTGCAGAGTGTAGAAGAGTGAATAAGTAGGTTATCAGATTCCAATTTGGAAAAAGTGAATCTTTTTTAACTTTCTTTGGGTCTCAAAATGTTGGTGTGGGGTGAATGCCTAGATGGGGGTTGAGGGATATTAATTTTATCACTTGTATTTGTTAAATGGACCTATTTGCAGTATGTAGAAGAGTGAATAAGTAGTTTATCAGATACCACTTTCGAAAAAGTGAATCTTTTTCCTTTCTTTTGGTCTTAAAATGTTGGCGTGGGGTTGATGCCTTGATGGGGGTTGAGGGGTATTAAATTTATCACTTCTATGTGTTAATGAACCTATTTGCAGAATGTAGAAGTGGTTTATCAGATTATTCAGATACCACTTTGAAAAAAGTGAATTTTTTCTTTTCTTTTGGTCTCAAAATGTTGGTGTGGGGTGGATGGGGGTTGAGGGGTATTGATTTTATCACTTGAATGTAGAAGAGTGAATAAGTAAGTTAACACCTACCAATTTGGAAAAAGTGAATCTTTTTTCTTTCTTTTGGTCTCAAAATGTTGGTGTGGGCTGGATGGGGGTTGAGGAGTATTGATTTTATCACTTGTATGTGTTAATGATACCTATTTGCAGAATGTAGAGTAAATTAGTAGTTTATCAGATACCCATTTGGAGAAAAATTATGTCTTTTTTCTTTTATCATGTTTGGTGTAAAAGCTACTCTTGGTTTTGGGGAGGGAGGGTCGAGAAGTACTATTTTTTTTCTCAAATATATGTGTTAATCGAGCTCATTTCTATTGACCGAATGTAAAATATGGTGTTCTTCATTGACTAATAAGGGTGAAATTTCACAACCGTTGAAGAAATCAGAGGTTGTGGAGCGGCAGAAAGCCATGGCTGTGGAGATATCTGAAAAGAAGTAAGATCACTTAATTATAAATGCCTACGAGTCTTTAGCTGAATTTTGAGCTAAACTTTTAGGGTTGAAATTTGATTATGATATTATTGTGGTCCTAAAAATATTAGTTGCTTATTAAGCATTCATTTGCAAGATTATGAGCTTAGTAGTTTTGGTACTATGACGTGCAGTTGATCTGGATTGATTGTTTCCCAGTTAACCTGTTGGTGAAATTATTATGTATGATAGTACGAAATCGTGCACATGTTTGCAGTTTGTTTGTCAATCATATTGTGGAAAATGTTGAAGAAAAGGGTAGTCAAATTGTGAAATTATGATGGAAATAAATAGTGGATGATTAGTATGCTAGGCATTGTTCCATGCGAAAAAAAATGTAAATTTGACTATTTACACTAAACCATGCTGAAGATCTGGACCTAGAAAAATTTGATGAATAGGATCTTTAGAGTATCCTGGTGGCCTTAGTAGAAATTGAGTCATTTGGAAAATGATGAAATAAAAAGAAAACTAAAATCAAGCTTTGGTTGATTGCTAACAAACATTATATGTAACGACTTGTCTATTCATTTTGAGTATTAGGATCCTTTCCCTTAAATGGCCTTTTACATAGACATAAACCGTGTTTATGACTTGTTGAGACTAGTGGTATGGTTCTCGAGGTAATCACATGCGTGTCAATGAAGAAAACCAAAAATTAGAAACTTGGAAAGCCTAAGGGTTGACCAAAACAATATTTGGAGTGAACAAGGTTGAAATTCAGGTGCAACAGTGCATGAGATTGCTTCTCGGGTCTACAAACACAGCTAGATGCCCAATTACTATCGAGCCATATCAATATGTTGGTCCATAAATATATAGAAGAGACCTAGTTAGTAAGTGCAAAGAGTAAATTGTATCCATTACTTAAGGCCCACTCTATGTGCGTATCAATATATATTGTTCCTTTATATTATAAAGAGGATAATCAACTTAACTCTTATGGTATGAGGCAGAAATTCTAATTGAATTAGTTCAAATAAAAATAAAGGGAAAAGGAGCTATGGAAAGATTTGCATTATTCGGCCTATGCTTACACATGCGATTACTCATCTAGTATTTAAACAAAATTTAAAGTCCTATTTTATCTTGGCCATGAAACTGGACTTTTCAAAATCTTGCTCACTTGATTGAGTGATTCTTAAGAATGACATTGAAGGTGAGTGATCTTAAACTTTTCTTCTTGCTTGTCCCATGGACAAAACTTCAAGCTCAACAAGTCTTCACTTTTTGACCTTGAAACGATTGCCCATGGGGCAAGCAGTGTTCAAGACATGTCATTGAGTGTAATTTCATGCGCATAATTGGTTGCAAGACTAAAATCTATTAGTGTGTTATTTCATTTCAATATGCAAATTATGTCATGTGACACAATTTCATGAGTACGTTATTTGGACTTCACTATTTAGCTTGTACCTATTTTTTTAAATTTTTTTTGCACTTCTAACCACTTCGAAACAATTTTAGACATGAAATTAGTAAACCCTAATCTTAATCAATACATATTTGAGTTGTTCAAAAGTGTTTAAACTTGTAAATTTTTATGCAATGCGGATATAACTTAAATGAACAACAACATACTCAGTGTAATTCCACGAGTGGAGTCTGGAGAGTGTGGTGTGTATGCATACTAACACCTTACGTCTGACATAGATGTTGATGGCTTCTATTTGGTGTTTTTATCTGTTTTAGAAGAAAATCATGTGATCTACATAATTCTGTATAAATGGTACCACTATATACGATATTAGATTTTAGTTTATAGTGAATACAAAATATATTTCAATGACACAAAGAAATGCTATATCAAAATTTCAAGGGAAAAGTGAATACAACACAGTAAAACATGAGAAAGCTTAGAAACATCAATGCAATTGATGGCTCAGACATTTTTTAATAAAAAAAAAAGCAAATGGTTTACGCATGGGTACTTTTAGCTTTAAAGTCTTAAGGTTAGATCAAGCACACTAGTTTCGTTATCACAAACTAATTAAGGTTCGAATTTCAACTCAAATGGATCATGACTCTGATCTATCCAAAATAGGGACTTCTTCATTTTGGTTAATAGCTATTGAATTTGAACCTCGGTATTAGGTCATTCTTGTTGAATGAAACATTTGTTGCCTCTAGTTTACATGCAGACATTAGCCATTATCATTTCCTCTAAGTGAAGGAGGACGATATGATGGTGGTGGTGGTGTTATCTATTGGTTTGTATGCACACCTTTGCTATCATTGCTACCTCTAATCGAGTTGGCACGATATGAGGGTGGTGGCGGTGGAAGTAGGGGTTGGAGTAGCAAGAAATCAGTCGACATTCTGTTAAACAAAATTGAAATGGAAACAACATCAAAGATGTTATTATTTGTGAAACAATATAAAAAATTTACCTAATAAAAAGGTCAGCTTCACCTATTTGATTTGTTTGGAGCGATTAAATGAGACTAAATTGTGCATATCAACTTTGAAAATTGTATGAAGAATTTATAGGTCACTGCTCACCTTTAGAATTGTAAATTTTCATGTCTTGTTATGGTAACTTTTTCGAATGTTACAACACTGCAAAACTAATTTTTTTTATGCAATTCTAACCACTTCGAAACAATTTTAGACATGAAATTAGTAAAGTCTTATATCAATCGATACATACTCTATGTAATCCCACGAGTGGGATCTAGACAGGGTGGTATATATGCATACTAACACCTTACATCTGACATAGGTGTTACATCTGACATAGATCATGATGGCTTCTATTTGGTGTTTTTATATGTTTTCGGAAAAAAATATGTGACCTACAAAATTCTAAATAAATGGTACCAATAGATGTGATATTAGATTTAAGTATATCGTGATTACACAAAAAAATTCAATGACAAAGAAAAGTTCTATTAGAATTAGGGGGAATACAACTTTATAAATAAGGAGAATACTTAAAAAAAAACATCTAAGCAATTGGTGATTTAGACAATTTTTGATAGAAAAGACCGCAAATGGTTTAAGCATGGATACACTTGGCTTTAAAGCCTTAAGGCTAGATCCATTTCACTAGTTTCATTATCACAAATTAATTGAGGTTTGAGTTTCAACTCAGATGGATAAGATCTATCCAAAATAGGGACATCTTCATTTTGGTTAATATCTATTGAATTTGAACCTCAGACATAGGCCATTCTTGTCGATTGAAACATTTGTTGCCTCTAGTTTGCATACACACCTTCTTCATAATCATTTCCTCCAAGTGAAGGAGGTCGATATGACAATATGATGGTGGTGGTATGTGTTGGTTTGTATGCACACCTCTGCCATCGTTGTTACCTCTAATTGAGTTGGCACGATATGAGGGTGGTAGTGGTGGTAGTAGGTACTGGTTTGCTTGTACACCTCCGCCATAAGCATTTTCTCTAAGTGAGGGAGGACGATATGCTTGTGGTGGTGGTGGTATCTAATGGTTTGTATGCACACCTCTGCCATCATTGATACCTTTGACCGAATTATGATATGATGGTGGTGGAGATGCTAAGCTGTTGGTTTGTATTCTCACCTCTTCGATCTTCTTTACGTCGAACCGAACAGGCATGATACGAGGATGGTGGTGGTGGCGGCAGCGACATAGGTGGCAGTTGTTGGTTTACTCTCACATTTTTACCACTATCATTACCTCTAACCCAGAATGGATGAAATGACAATGGTGTGTGTGTGTAAGGGGGGTGATTGTGATTTCGGTCTTTTGTTTCTCATGGTTCTTACAAGTTGAACAGTCTCTAGAGGTTTTGGTAATAGTACACTTAGTGTGTTTGATCCTTCTACAATGTATGTCTCTTCTTGTAGATCTACTAGATGAGATAGAGCATGATTCATGAATTCTTGATAGCCCTAAACAATTTTGGGACATTGAGGACATTCGAGTAACGCAAGATGACCGACAGTTTGTAAAACAAAATTGAAATGGAAACAACATCAACAATGTTATTATTTGAAGACAAACAACATAAAAAATTTACCTTAAAAAAAGGTCAACTTTCACCTATTTGATTTGTGTGGAGCAATTAGATGAGACTGAATTGTGCACATCAATTCTAAAAACTTGTATGAAGAATTTTTAGGCCATTGCTCACCTTCAAAACTATAGATTTCACATGTTTTGCTATGGTAATTTTTTCAAAAGTTATAGCTTTGCAACCAAAATTGGAAATCTATGGTTACCATAACTAGATATGTGAAATCTACCAGTTTGCGGATGAATACTAGCCTATAAATTCTTCATATAGTTTTAAGAGTTGATATGTACAATTTAGTCTCATCTAATCACTCCGAACAAATCAAATATGTGAGTTGACCATTTTTAGGTAATATTTTTATGTTGTTTGACCACAAATAATAATATTGTTAATGATGTTTCCATTTCAATTTTGGTTTACGAAATGTCGACTCATCTCTCGCTACTCCAATGTCCTCTATGTTCCAAAATTGGTCGGGGCTATCGAGAATTCATGATTCATGTTTTATCTCATCCAATAGTGAAGGTTCAAGCACACTATGCGTACCATTACCAAGACCTTCAGAGTCGAATAAAAATGTAAGAACCATGAAAAACAAAAGAGCAAAATCAAAATCACCACCGACGCCGCTGTCATTACACTCATTTGGATTAGAAGTAATGAAAGCGATACAAATGGGCATGTAAACCCAATGCCCTGGGAGGATGGAACATTGGAGAAGTCATATGATCAGTAATCTAACCTCTCATCCTGGTCTACGAGCCATCTGGTGTGACTAGTAGAATATCTGCCTACGCCATCCCTCAAGAAATCCAATCACGTGGACAAGAGTGTCTTGAATTACTAGCATAGCAATAAATCCAGGTGGAATTGTCTCATTATCTAGAATATCTAAATATCTGGGGACGTTGGTCGAGCACGACCCTGAGCAACTGTCAATACTCTACCTCTGACCTCTCACTAGTGTTGCGACTACGGCTCTGACTCTACCACCTTCCACGACCCTACAATAGGTGTTGGTGTAGACTCCTGGCCTCCAGCTCCAAATTCACAGATCCTCACCATCTGTACAAGAGTGAAACAAAGAGATTTAGAATTTGATAAAGTAAATTACGCACGATAAGGAATGGTAGAATAGAAATTTTCTTAATATCATGTAGCCTCTCGAAGATAAGTACAAATGTCTTTATAACAATTTGCAAGACCATATTAGACATTGATCTTGTATTCATGAGACATGTGAACCATGCTTTGATACCAAATTGTCATGACCCAAAAGTACAAGCTAGCCATGAAGGCACTTACCCTCCCATAGGCAAACCCCGAATATTACTCAATTCATTTATGTCATAAAGCGAAATCAAGTAAAACATGCAAGTGCTGTATTTCACCCCAAGGATTGATTATATGCATCCATGCCATCCTATTTATGCTCATCCATCTGATGTTTTGGGGGTTTCTGATTCTTTTGATTGTTCTTGTTATAGTTGTTTGAGACATATAGTATTAGTAGCTTTATCTGTTTGAAACAAGTTGGGTTTCATCACTGGAACTTCAAATAGACCTCTTCATTACTCTCCTTTGTCTATACAATGGTAATGTTGCAATGAATTAATGTTTCAATGACTTTGTAGGAACCTGGTTAACTGATTCCCTCACCAGAGGAATTTCTCAGTGTGTTGACTATTTGAACTTGCTAGAGATATTTGGAATGAATTGGAAGAAAGATATGGTAAGACTGATGGTACTAGAATTTTTGAGCTTAAGAAGAACTCGTAGACATTTCTCAAGTATCTTTATACATTGCTACATACTATAACAAAATCAAAAAGCTTTGGGATGACATATTCTATTTCTGCAAATCAGGTGACAATGTGTACTTATAGTGGTAACAAGAAGGATGAAGTGGAACAAAAGGTTTATCCATTTTTAATGGATTCAATTAGACTTATCTACAAGTGAGAAGGATTGTTCTTAACCTCTTATGATGAATCCACTTCCTTGTTAGTTGAATAGAAACAGATACAAGTCTCCTCTGCTTCTCATTTTGGATTCAATTCTGCTTTTCTCACCGCTAGTCTCTCCAAACCACAGTTCCTGTCCAAAGTCTCCTTTGATCATCACAGCCTCTTTTATTTTGTATTGAAAAACAAATCACTCCATTGAGAAATGTTACAGGCTAAATTATTATCCTTATCATTTAAAGTTCACAGAGAATACTAGCGACCCTAAGAATACTGGTCCAAGGAAGACAACAGCACATGCTGAAATTGAGACTTCTAGTTCTGGTCATTTTAGTTGCGCGGACTCTTCACTTTTGATGCCGCATCCGTCTCGGATTCTCCAAAAATACACTACTTTTGGCGAATCCTACACGCACCCGTTGGCACTTTTGAAGAGTCCGAGCAACATAGTGGTCATACAGGGGCACAATCTTAGGTTTAGGTTTATCTGGTGTTTCTAACCTGCCAGTCATTGTTGTTAGTCTGACTAAAGATCAGTACTTCCACATACTGTCCCACTTGCAGTACTCTCATCTTTCACCACTCAATAATCCTCATAGCATCTGCTAACTTTACATGTAACATTACACAAACAAATTCAATGACACAAAGAAAAGTTTTATTAGAATTCAGGAGCAATACAACTTAATAAATAAGGAGAATACCTCAAATAACATCTAAGAAATTGGTGGTTTAGAAAATTTTTGATAGAAAAGACCGCAAATGGTTTAAGCGTGGATACACTTGGATTTAAAGCCTTACGGCTAGATCCAGCCCATTAGTTTCCTTATCACAAACTAATTGAGGTTCGAGTTTCGACTCAGATGGATAAGATCTATCCAAAATAGGGACATCTTCATTTTGGTTAATAACTATTGAATTTGAACCTCAGACATAGGCCATTCTTGTCGATTGAAACATTTGTTACGTCTGGTTTGCATACACACCTTATCCATAATCATTTCCTCTAAGTGAAGGAGGACGATATGATGGTGCTGGTGGTGGTATATTTTAGTTTGTATGCACACCTCCGCCATCACTGTTACCTCTAATTGAGTTTTTACGATATGAGGGTGGTGATGGTAGTAGCTATTGGTTTGATTGTACACCTTCGCCATAAGTATTTTCTCTAAGTGAGGGAGGACGATATGCTTGTGGTAGTGGTGGTATCTGATGGTTTGTATGCACTCGTTACCATCATTGATACCTTTGATTGAATTAGCATGATCTGAGGGCAGTGGAGGTGCTAGTAGTTGTTGGTTTGTATGCTCACCTCTTCCATCTTCTTTACATCGAACCGATTGGGCGGAATGTGATGATGATGATGGCGGTAACATAGGTGGTAGCTGTTGGTTTACTTGCACATTTTTACCACATCATTACCTCTAACCCAGAATGGATGAAATGCCGATGGTGGGGGGGGTGGTGATTGTGATTTCGTTCTTTTGTTTCTCATGGTTCTTACAAGATGAGCAAACTCTAGAGGTTTTAGTAATGCTACACTTAGTGTGTTTGAACCTTCTACAGCGTATGTCTCTTCTTGTAGATCTACTAGATGAGATATAAGATATAACACGATTCATGAATTCTTGATAGCCATGAAAATTTTTGGGACATAGAGGACATTGGAGCAGCTCGAAATGAGATGACATTCTGTTAAAAAAAAATTGTAAAACAAAATTGAAATGGAAACAACATTGATGGTTATTATTTTAAGTCAAGAACATAAAAAATTACCTAAAAAGAGGACAACTTCACCTATTTGATTTGTTTAGAGCGATTAGATGAGACTGAATTGTGCACATCAACTCTGAAAACTTGTATGAAGAATTTTTAGGCCATTGCTCACCTTCAGAACTGTAGATTTCACATGTCTTGTTACGGTAACTTTTTCAAAAGTTATAGCTTTACAATTAAAATTAGAAATCTGTGGTTACAATAACAAGATTTGTGAAATCTACAGGTCTGAAGGTGAGTACTGGCCTATAAATTCTTCATACAGTTTTAAGAGTTGATAAGGACAATTATTCCTAAAAAAAGAGTTGATATGGACAATTCAATCTCATCTTATTACTCTTAACAAATCAAATAGGTGAATTGACCATTTTAGGTTATATTTATATGTTGTTTGACCACAAATAATAATATTGTTGATGTTGTTTCCATTTCAATTTTGGTTTATGAAATGTCGACTTATCTCTTGCTACTCCAATGTCCTCTATGTCCAAATTTGTTCGTGGCTATCGAGAATTCAGGATTCATGTTCAATCTCATCCAATATATCAACAGAAAGAGACATACGCAACAGAAGGTTCAAGCACACTAAGTGTACCATTACCATGCCTTCAGAGTCGGTTCAACGTGTCAGAGCAATGAAAAATAAAAGAGCAAAATCACCACCGACGCCACTGTCATTTCACTCATTATGGGTTAGAGGTAATGATAGCGATAAAAACGTGCATGTAAACCCACAGCCTCAGGAGGATGGAATATTGGAGCAGTCATATGATTAGAAATCTAACCTCACATCCTGGTCTACGAGCCATCTGGTGTGACTAGTAAAATATCCACCTACGCCAGCCCTCAAGAAATCCAAGCATGTCAACAAGAGTGTCCAAAAGTACTAGCATAGCAATAAATCCAGGTGGAATCGTCTCATTATCTAGAATATCATAAATATTTGGGGACGCTGGTCAAATACAGCCCTGAGCAACTATCAATATTCTACCTCTCACTAGTGTTGTGACTTAGGCTCTGACTCTGCCACCTTCCACGACTCTGGCAGTATGTATAGGCTCCTAGCCTCCAGCTGCAAATGAACAGATCCTCTATGCTTGATAAGGAATGGTAGAATAGAAATTCTCTTAATATCATGTAGCCTCTCGAAGACAAAAACAAACATCTTTATAACAATCTGCAAGACTCTACTAGACTTTGATCTTGTATTCATGAGACCTGTGAACCATGCTCTAATACCAAATTGTCATGACCCAAAAGTACAAGCTTGCCATGAAGGCTCTTACCCTCCCATAGACAAACCCCAAATATCACTCAATTAATTTTTAGTCATCATAAGCAGAAATCAAGTAAAACACGAAAGTGTTGTATTTCACCCCAAGGATTGATTATATGCATCCATGACATCCTCTTTATACTCATCCATATGATGTTTTGGGGGTTACTTTGGTTTCTGATCCTTTTAATTGTTCTTGTTATAGTAGTTTGAGACGTATAATATTAGTAGCTTTATCTGTTCGAAACAAGTTGGGTTTCATGACTGGAACTTCAACTAGACCTCCTGATGACTCTCATTTATCTACATGATGGCAATGTTGCAATGACTTAATAGGAACCTGGTTAGCTAGTTTCCTCACCAAAGGAATTTCTCAGTGTGTTGACTATTTGAACTTGCTAGAGATATTTGGAATGAATTGGAAGAAAGATATGGGAAGACTGATGGTACTAGAGTTTTTGAGCTTAAGAAGAACTCGTCGACATTTCTCAAGTATCTTTATACATTGCTATATACTACAACAAAATCACAAAGCTTTAGGATGAGATATTCTATTTCTGCAAATCATTTGACCCTGTATACTTGTGGTGGTAACAACAAGGTTGAAGAGGAACAAAAGGTTTTTTCCGTTTTTAATGGGACTCAATTAGACTTATCTACAAGTGAGAAGGATTTTTCTTAACTTCTTATGATGAAACCACTTCCTTGTTGGTAGAATAGAAAAAGAGGCAAGTTTTCTTTACTTCTCATTTGAGATCCAATTCTGCTTCTTTCACCGCTAGAGTCTCCAAACCACCGTTCGTGTCCAAAGTCTCCTTTGATCTATCACAACCTCTTTTCTTTTGTATTGCAAAACCAATCACATTGTTGAGAAATGTTACATGCTAAACTATTATCCTTCTCATTTAAAGTTCACAGAGAATACTGGTGACCCTAAGAATATTGGTCCAAGGAAGACAACAGCACATGCTTAATTTGATACTTCTGGTCCTGGTCATACAATTACACAATCTGAGGTTCTGGTTTATCTGGTGTTTCTAACCTGTCAGTCACTGTTGCTAGTTTGACTAAAGATCAGTACTTCCACATATTGTCCCACTTGCAGCACTCTCATCTTTCACCACTCACTAATCCTCATAGCATCTTCTACCTTTATAGGTAACATTACCTATTCCTCGTCTTGTTTCATTTCTAAATGGATACAAAGTTAAAGTCTCTAACATTGGCTCGTTAACACTGTTTCCTGATCTTACTTTGTACAACGTATTATATATTCCTAACTGTTAAAATAACCTCATTTCTGATTCAAAACTTGTTGAACCTTCTGGAAATATTGTTCAGTTCATCAACTTTGGTTGCACTTTAGAGGCCTTTCACCAAATATTGTTTTTGGTAGACCAGAGTGTGGACTGTACAATCTTTCTCATATTCCTTGCAGTTTTGCTCCTAGTACTTCTTCTAAATATCTATTGTTCTCCCTTCTATCTCTTTTAATACTTGTTGAACTGTGTTCTTCTCATGTCTTAACTACTCCTGGCATAGATGTTTCACATCAGTATAAAAATGTAGCCTTTGATGCTGTGTTGCGCATACTCTTCCATTTTGCTGCCAAACCCGTCTCGACGCGATACTTGGGCCAGTGCAGTGTCAGATTTGGTCAATCCCATATGAATTCTTTAATCAGAGTCTGGGAAAAATTTGGGGAAAGACCTCGACGATCTAAGATGGATCTAGTGAACTTTCCACTCTGACTTCACCTACGGTGACTCGGACAGAAATCTCGACGATCTGAGATGGATTGAACGTCGGTTGCTTTTTGGCAGAGGCACTGGCGTGTGAACTGTGAATGAAACAAAATATATGAAACTAGGGTTTTTCAAAGATTTAGATGGGCCTGCATGTTGGAACTAAAACTATTTCAACATTTGGTCTAACCACTTCTAATAACATTTTACCTTTCATGGGCCTATTATTTGTATAGTCAGTACTTTACACATTGTTGGACTAGTGTGTAGTGTAAAAATTCTTTGGGACAACAAATCTCAATACGTATCATCTACATTTTATTTTTAAGCTTTATAATTGGTTAGGAGATAAGATTAGGATTAATAAAAAATTGAGTTCTACAAAATATCTCTCAAATTTAGAGCATCTTTATAACTCTATTTTTATAGTGTTGAATTTTTAACCGAATCACCGCACCTGTATCCATACTAGGATTCTTACCCTCGAATCTTAAAATTTAGATTTTGTCAAATCCAATTCTCTGATCCGCACTCATTTTGTGTACCCGCACCCGAGCAACATAGCTCTGATGCACATTTGGTTGATATTAATGAAGTGGATATTGTTTACCTAATAAAAAGGTCAACTTCACCTATTTGATTTGTTTGGAGCGCTTAAATGAGACTGAATTGAGCATATCAACTCCGAAAACTGTACGAAGAATCTATAAGCCAGTGCTCACCTTTAGAAATGTAAATTTCACGTCTTGTTATGGTAACTTTTTTCAAATGTTACAACACTGCAATCAAAATTTGGAAGTTATTGATATTTTTTCCATTTTTGACATATTATTGTCCTTATATTTTTATATTTCTTTGATTTTTATATTTATTGTTAATTGAAATGTTATTTATGTTTTTTTCTATTATTTGTCAAAAAAATTTCTAAACACTGTGATATAATATTTTTCCTCTTTCGTATTTTTCTTTTATTTTTTTGTACTATTTTGGGGGTTAGGGCTTGGGGTGGGGGTGGGTGGCAGGGGACATATTGTAGGATGTGCGTGCCAACAATGATTTTGGATTGCTAAGTGTAATTCCATAAAAGGTGTGTCAACAATTTGACCATCTTTAGCCCAATTAATATGTTATGCAAAATGCTTCTCAGGTCTAGAAACATAGCTAGGAGAAGCCCATTTGTATTGAGTCGTATCAACATGTTGGTCCATAAAGAAATAGAAGAGACCTAGTTGTTAAATGGTGCAAAGAGTAAATTGTATGCATTACCTAAGGCTCACTCTGTGTGAGTATCAAGATATATTGTTGTGTTAAGTTAAAAAGAGGATAATCAAATTTAGCACTTATTGTATGTTGTTCTTTGTTCTTATGTAGCAGAAATCCTAATTGAATTAGTTCAAAGAAAAAAGAGGTACAAAAGATTTGTATTGTCGGACTTATGCTTGCACATGCGATTACACATCTAGTATTTAAATAAAATTTAAAGTCATATTTTATCTTGGCCATTAAGTTGGACCTTGCGAAATCTGACCCACTTGATTGAGTGATTCTTGAGAATGCATTGAAGGTGACTAATCTTGAACTTTTGACTTTGCTTGTCTCATGGACGAAACTTTAGTTATGACTTTTCACCTTGAAATGTTTGCTCATGGGGCAAGCGGTGTTCAAGACATGTCATTACGTGTAATTTCCTGCTTATAATTGGTTTCAAGACTAAAATCTATTAGTGTTATTCATTTCAATATCCAAAATATGTCATTTGTCATGTGACTCAATTTCGTGAGTACTTTATTTGGACACTACTATTTAGCTTGTACTTTTTTAAAAAAAAATTGCACTTCTAACCGCTTTGAAACAATTTTAACATGAAATTAGTAAAGTCTAATTTCAGTCAATACATATTTGAGTTGATTAAAGGTGGTTAGACGTGTAAATTTTTATGCAATGGGGATATTACTTAAAAGAACAACAACATCATACTCTATGTAGTCCTACAAGTGGGATCTGGAGAGGGTTGCATGTATGCATACTAACACCTTAAATCTGACATAGATCATGATGGCTTCTATTTGGTGTTTTTATATGTTTTCGGAAAAAAATCTGTGACCAACAAGATTCTAAATAAATGGTACCAATAGATGTGATATTAGATTTAAGTATATCGTAATTCCACAAAAAAATTCAATGACACAAAGAAAAGTTCTATTAGAATTCAGGGGGAATACAACTTTATAAATAAGGAGAATACTTAAAAAAAAACATCTAAGCAATTGGTGATTTAGACAATTTTTGATAGAAAAGACCACAAATGGTTTAAGCATGGATACACTTGGCTTTAAAGCCTTAAGGCTAGATCCAGCCCACTAGTTTCATTATCACAAACTAATTGAGGTTTGAGTTTCGACTCATATGGATATGATCTATCCAAAATAGGGACATCTTCATTTTGGCTAATAGCTATTGAATTTGAACCTCATACATATGCCATTCTTGTCGATTGAAACATTTATTGCCTCTTGTTTGCATACACACCTTGTCCATAATCATTTCCTCTAAGTGAAGGAGGACAATATGATGGTGGTATATTTTGGTTTGTATGCACACCTCTTCCATCATTTTTACCTCTAATTGAGTTTGCATGATATGAGGGTGGTGATGGTAGTAGTTATTGGTTTGCTTGTACACCTTCGCCATAAGCATTTTCTCTAAATGAGGGAGGACAATATGCTTGTGGTAGTGGTGGTATATGATGGCTTGTATGCACACGTTCCCATCATTGATACATTTGACTAAATTAGCATGATCTGAGGGTGGTAGAGATGCTAGTAGTTGCTGGTTTGTATGCTCGCCTCTTCCATCTTCTTTACATCGAACCGATCGGGTGGGATGTGATTATGATAATGGCGGTGACATAGGTGGTAGCTTTTGGTTTACTTGCACATTTTTACCTCTAACCCAGAATGGATGGAATGCCGATGGTGGGGGTGGTGATTGTGATTTCGCTCTTTTGTTTCTCATGGTTCTAGAGGTTTTAGTAATGCTACACTTGGTGTGTTTGAACCTTCTGCAGCGTATGTCTCTTCTTGTAGATCTACTAGATGAGATATAAGATATAACACGATTCATGAATTCTTGATAGCCATGAAAAATTTAGGGACATAGAGGACATTGGAGCAGCGCGAGATGAGCTAACTTTCTGTTAAAAAAAATTTGTAAAACAAAATTGAAATGGAAACAACATCGACATGGTTATTATTTTAAGTCAAAGAACATTAAAAATTTACCTAAAAGGAGTTCAACTTCACCTATTTGATTTGTTTAGAGCGATTAGATGAGACTGAATTGTGCACATCAACTCTGAAAACTTGTATGAAGAATTTATAAGCCATTGCTCACCTTCAAAATTGCAGATTTCACATGTCTTGTTACGGTAACTTTTTCAAAAGTTATAGCTTTGCAATGAAAAATAGAAATATGTGGTTACAATAACAAGATTTGTGAAATCTACAGGTCTGAAGGTGAGTACTGGCCTATAAATTCTTCATACAGTTTTAAGAGTTGATATGGACAATTAATCCTAAAAAAAGGAGTTGATATGCACAATTCAATCTCATCTTATTACTCTAAACAAATCAAATAGGTGAATTGACTGTTTTAGGTTATATTTTTATGTTGTTTGACCACAAATAATAATATTGTTGATGTTGTTTCCATTTCAATTTTGGTTTATGAAATGTCGACTCATCTCTTGCTACTCCAATGTCCTCTATGTCCAAAATTGTTCGTGGCTATCGAGAATTCATGAATCATGTTCTATCTCATCCAATAGATCAACAAAAAGAGACATACGCAGCAGAAGGTTCAAACACACTAAGCGTACCATTACCATGACCTTTAGAGTCGGTTCAACATGTCAAACCGATGAAAATTAATAGAGCAAAATCACCACTGACGCCACTATCATTTCACTCATTTTGGGTTAGAGGTAACGATAGCGATAAAACGTGCATGTAAATCCACAGCCCCAGAAGGATGGAATATTGAAGCAGTCATATGATTAGGAATCTAACCTCCCATCCTGGTTTACGAGCCATCTGGTGTGACTAGTAGAATATCCGTCTACGCCATCCCTGAAGTAATCCAATCATGTCGACAATAGTGTACTGAAGTACTAGCATAGCAATAAATCCAGGTGGATCGTCTCATTATCTAGAATATCATAAATATTTGGAGAAGCTGGTCGAGCACGACCCTGAGCAACTGTCAATACTATACCTCTCACTAGTGTTGTGACTAGGGCTCTGACTATACCACCTTCCACAACCCTGGCAGTAGGTGTAGGCTCCTAGCCTCCAGCTGCAAATGAACAGATCCTCTATGCTTGATAAGGAATGGTAGAATAGAAATTCTCTTAATATCATGTAGACTCTCGAAGACAAGAACAAACATCTTTATAACAATCTGCAAGACTCTACTAGACATTGATATTGTATTCATGAGACCTGTGAACCATGCTCTAATACCAAATTGTCATGACCCAAAAGTACAAGCTAGCCATGAAGGCACTTACCCTCCCATAGGCAAACCCCGAATATTACTCAATTCATTTATGTCATATAAAGAGGAAATCAAGTAAAACACGAAAGTGTTGTATTTCACCACAAGGATTGATTATATGCATCCATGCCATCCTCTTTATACTCATCCATATGATGTTTTGGGGTTTTTTTTGGTTTCTGATCCTTTTGATTGTTCTTGTTATAGTAGTTTGAGACGTATAATATTAGTAGCTTTATCTGTTCGAAACAAGTTGGGTTTCATGACTGGAACTTCAACTAGACCTCCTGATGACTCTCATTTATTTACACGATCGCAATGTTGCAATGACTTAAGAGGAACCTGGTTAGGTAATTTCCTCACCAAAGGAATTTCTCAGTGTGTTGACTATCTGAACTTGCTAGAGATATTTGGAATGAATTGGAAGAAAGATATGGGAAGACTGATGGTACTAGAGTTTTTGAGCTTAAGAAGAACTCGTCGACATTTCTGAAGTATCTTTATATATTGCTACATACTACAACAAAATCACAAAGCTTTGGGATGAGATATTCTATTTCTGCAAATCATTTGACCCTGTATACTTGTGGTGGTAACAACAAGGTTGAAGAGGAACAAAAGGTTTTTTCCGTTTTTAATGGGACTCAATTAGACTTATCTACAAGTGAGAAGGATTTTTCTTAACTTCTTATGATGAAACCACTTCCTTGTTGGTTGAATAGAAAAAGAGGCAAGTTTTCTCTATTTCTCATTTGATATCCAATTCTGCTTCTTTCACCGCTAGAGTCTCCAAACCACCGTTCGTGTCCAAAGTCCCCTTTGATCTATCACAACCTCTTTTCTTTTGTATTGCAAAACCAATCACACTATTGAGAAATGTTACATGCTAAACTATTATCCTTCTCATTTAAAGTTCACAGAGAATACTGGTCCAAGGAAGACAGCAGCACATGCTTAATTTGATACTTCTGGTCCTGGTCATACAGGTGCACAATCTGAGATTCTAGTTTATCTGGTGTTTCTAATCTGCTAGTCACTGTTGCTAGTTTGACTAAAGATCAATACTTCCACATACTGTCCCACTTGCAGCACTCTCATCTTTCACCACTCACTAATCCTCATAGCATCTTCTACCTTTACAGGTAACATTACCTATTCCTTGTCTTGTTTCATTTCTAAATGGATACAAAGTTAAAGTCTCTAACGTTAGCTCGTTAACACTATTTCCTGATCTTACTTTGTACAACGTATTATATATTCCTAACTGTTAACATAACCTCATTTCTGATTCAAAACTTGTTGAACCTTCTGGAAATATTGTCCAGTTCATCAACTTTGGTTGCACTTTGGAGGCCCTTCACCAAATATTGTTTTTGGTAGACCAGAGTGTGGACTGTACAATCTTTCTCATATTCCTTGCAGTTTTGCTCCTAGTACTTCTTCTAAATATCTATTGTTCTCCCTTCTATCTCTTCTAATACTTTTTGAACTGTGTTCTTCTCTTGTCACAACTGTTCCTGGCATAAATGTTTCACATGAGTATAAAAATGTAGCCTCTGATGCTGTGTTGCGCATACTCTTCGATTTTGCTACCAAACCCGTATCGACGCGATACTTGGGCCAGTGCAAGGTGCGTGTCAGATTTGGTCAATCCCATACGAATTCTTTAATCAGAGTCTGGGAATAATTTGGGGAAAGACCTCGACGATCTAAGATGGATCGAGTGAACTCGCCACTCCGACTTCACCTCCGGCGGCTCGAACTGAAACCCTGACGATCTGAGATAGATTGAACTCGACTGCATTTTGGCAGAGAGGGAGTAGATGAGCTAGGGTTGAGGTTTTGGTGTATTTCGTAGAGGCAATGTCGTGTGAACTTTGAATGAAACAGAATATGTGAAACTAGGGTTTTTCAAAGATTTATATGGGCCTGCATGTTACAACAAAAATTATTTCAACATTTGTGCCTAACCACTTCTAATGACATTTTATCTTTCATGGGTCTACTATTTGTATAATCAGTATTCTGCACTTTGTTGGACTAGTGTGTAGCGTAAAAATTCACTAGGACAACAAATCTCAACATGTATCATCTACATATAATTTTTTTGCTTTATAATTGGTTAGGAGATACGACTGGGATAAATAAAAGATTGAATTCTACAAAATATCTCTCAAATATAGAATATCTTTATAACTCTATTTTTATAATGTTAAATTTTTAGTTGAATCCCTGCACTCATATCCATACTAGGATTCGTACCCCCGAATCTTAAAATTTAGATTTTGCCGAATCCGACGCTCAGATCCGCATCGGTTTCGGGTACCCGACCCGAGTCCAAGCAACATAGCTCTGATGCACATTTGGCTGATATTAATGAAGTGGATATTGTTTGTCATTAAAGACTTGGGCATATGCATTTCTCTAAAATGAAATATATTTCTGGGCTTGGTACTTCTCTGTCTTCTAAACAATATTTCACATGCCCCATTTACCCTCTAGCCAAACAAACCAAACTACCTTTCCTTGATAGCTCTATACAAACTACTACCCCTTTCCAACTGATTCATGTTGACACATGAGGGCCATACCATGTTCCTACCTATGATGGGCCAAGATACTTTTTGACCATTGTTTGATGACTACTCCAGGGCAACATGGACTCATTATTGGGTGCCAAAATTAATGCCTTTAATATCTTAAAGGCCTTTGTTTCATGGTTGACACCTAATTTCATACCAAAGTTCAAATTGCTGAAGTGACATTGCATTAGAACATGGGAGCTCTATTTCTTGTTCTAATTTATTTTTTCCTGATAGAGGGATTGTGCATCAGATTTCCTGCTCACACACCCCACAAAAAAATAGGGTGGTAGAGAGGATGCCTAGATACTTACTTGATACTGTTAGGACATTACTTTTAATCTCAGTTCCCTATCAGATTCTGGGCATTCTCACTGCTACATATCTCATAAACAGATTCCCGTCTCATCTTCTGAATCACAGTAGCCCTTTTCAGTTACTCTATGGGCTGCCACCTACTTATGCTCATCTCAGCACTTTTGATTGTCTTTGTTATTCTACCACTCCCTAATCTCATAGGGATAAATTTCAACCTAGAGCTATTCCTTGCATCTTGGTTGGCTATCCTTTTGCCAATAAAAGTTACAAGCTTTATAACCTAGAAACCAAGTCTTGTTTATTTCCAAGGATGTTATTTTCCATGAACACCTTTTCACTCTCTTCAGTCTTCTAAATCTTGTCAGTTATGTCCTTTTCCTTTCTCTTTCTATTTTTATGACCCCACTCATGTTGCTTCTTCTTTTGATCCTCCTTCAGATTCCTTTTCTCCCTTGTGTCCACATACGACTCCTCTTTCTACTGCTTCCATTCCTTCATTTTCTTCTTCCTCTGCTCCTCTTTCTATTCTATTCTTGCACCTAGAAGATCTACTTAGTCCTTTCATCAATGTGTTTACCTCCAGCAGTATCTTTGTAATGCTTTTCAGTCTGTTGATTGCTCCCATTCTGAATCATCTAGTCTTAGACTCTTAGTCAACACCATATTTTTGAATCCTGCACTTACCTTACAGTCAAGCTGCTTTTGTGCCTGAGTGTTAGGAGGCTATGAGTAAGGAGTTTGTGGCATTAGCTGCAAATGACACTTGGTCTATTGTGAGGTTACCTAGTGGTAAGAAACCTATTGGTTGTTAATGGTTTATAAAGTCAAATGAAGGGCTGAAGGGACCATTGAGAGGTATAAAGGTAGATTAGTGGTCAGGGGGGATAGGGGTTGATGTTCATAAAACCTTTTCTCCTGTTGTTAAGATGTCCAATGTCAAGTGTCTCATTGTTATTGTCATCAAACAACAGTGGCCTCTCTTTCAGCTTGATATCGACAATGCTTTCTTACACGGTGAATTGAACGAGGAAGTCTTTATGAAACTTCCTCCTATTCTTTTGGTTCCTTCTTCCCCTGATTCTTCTTTTATTGATCCTTTAATTTGCTATTACAGAAGAGTCAATGGTTTGAGACAAGCTTCCAGACAGTGGTATGCTAAGCTTTCTCAGCCTTTGGAGTCTAGAGGTTATCACCCATTCACTAAATGGTTAATTCTGGTTGACCATAGGATCTATGGACTCTTTTATTGTAGGGTTTTTATTTGTAGATGATATTGTTCTCACTAGCATTGATTTAACTGAAACAGATGCTCTCAAGCCCTTTCTTCATGACCGTTTCAAAATCAAGGACTTGGGACTTCTTAACTACTTTCTTGGTATTGAGGTTTTGTACACTTCTTCTGGTGTCTTATTCCATCAGAAGAAATTCATTGCCGATTTACTCAAAAGAGTTTCATTGTGATGGTTGCACACCTTTGATTTGTCCGCTTGAGTTACATGAGAAGTTGAAGGCCAAGACTAATACTCCTTTTCCAAAGCCTGAGCTTACATGATCTTGATTGGCAAGCTAAACTTCCTTACACACACTGGACCTAATATCTCATTTGCTATACAACACTTGAGCCATTTTATGCAGCATCCTTGTGCTCCCCACATGCAAGTTGCCTTACATTTATTGAGATACCTCAAAGGCTCATCTCTGGTTTGTTTCTCATTGTTCACCTGATCTCTCCTTGCAAGTGTTCTGTAGGTAGTTTATCAAATACCCACTTGAAAAAAATTGTCTTTTTCCCCTCATTTTTGCCTTGTAACGTTGTTTCTTGATTCTGGTGTTGGGTTTGGGGTTGAATGATGTGATTATTTCACTTGTATTTATTGAAAAATGGACCTATTTTCTATCCGTAGAATTAGTCAGATAAATAGGTAGTTCATTAGATATCAATTTGGAAAGATGCTTTTTTCTTTCCCATTTGGTCTCAAATCCTGATTATCTTTTCTAGGTGTGGGTGGATGGAAGTTGAGGGGTATTGATTTTATCACTTGTATGCATTAATGAACCTATTTGCAGAATGTAGAAGAGCGAATAAGTAATTTGTCAGATACCCATTTGGATTTTTTTTTATGTCTTTTCCTTTTATTATTTTTGGCTGTAAAATGTTATTTCTTGGTATTGGTTTGGGAGAGGGAGGGTCGAGGAGCACTGTTTTTTTTTCAATTGTTTGTGTTATTGGAGCTAGTTTCTATTAACAGAATGTAGAAGATGATGTTCTTCAGTGAATGATAAGGGTGAACTTTCACTGTCGTCGAAGAAATCAAAAGTGGTGGAGCAGTAGAAATCCATGGTTGTGAAAATATCTGAAAAGAAGTAAGGTCTCTTAATTATAAATTCTTGTGAGCCCTTAGCTGCATTTTGAGCTAAAATATTTGGTTGAAATTTGATGATGATAGTAGTGTGGTCCCAAAAATACTAGTTGCTTATTAAGCATAAATTTGTAATATTATGAGTTCAGTAGTTCTGGTAGTATGATGTGCAGTTGATATTTTTATTGGTTCATTTATGTCAATATGAGTATCAATGGACTCGAATACTTATGCAGAACTCGTATTTGACAGATTGGGAGCACTCAGAGGCACTGACAAAAGGGAAGACTGTTTTATGATTTACGGGGCTTCAGATTGCGGTAAGTTTAGACTTTTTAGACTCCGGTTGAGAGATATTTTCGTAAATAATGATAATAACTGTGGGATAAGGGGGTACCATATAGGTGAGGTGATGAACGCCTATGCAGGTACCAGGTGATATATACTGATCAATTGATTGTTTGTTTATGCATCACTCTGAGTATCTCATACATTTGTGATACTTGAATTGCCTAAGTTCACTTTTTAGTACAATTTCATTGCCACATGGAGGCATATGTTACTCATGATATATATGATCATCCTTACTTACATTCTGTTATGATTCATGAGATTATGACTTGACAGATCGTTTGATATGGGTAATTGATATTCATATTGTATGGAGCATTCTTATGTTATGGTCCCCAGTTATGGATATAAAATCTGAAGTTTTCTTTTTTCTACCTATGGTGCTGGTTCATTAAGAGAGAACCTGCGATCTCTTGAGTTTGAAGTACTCAAAAACTTGACTAATTTTCTGCTTATCTTTCCATTGAGTTCAATAACTTAAATACAACATTGGTGATTAACCACCCACCTAATAACAAGGAAATAACTTCCTACTACTACTGAAATGAGAAAGTGGAGGAATAACCTCCTTACTGCTAATAACTACTACACAGAAAACAACTGCTACAACTGCTACAACTGCTACAGTGTTAGAGACGACCAATTACAGAGAAAACAGAAAAACATAATTAATATCTACTAATTTAATTTTCATGCATAATACTGTTGGTAGACTAAAAGGGTACTAACATTACTCCCCTCCTTCAAATCGCGCTTGTCCTCAAGAGCTAAGTGTGGAAAGTAATTCTTCTTCATCGTTAATGAAATCAATCCAGAATAACTTCTTGCACTGATGACCTCGAGTGAATGGTTCATCACAGTTGAAACAAAGTCCCTTAAGTCGTCTTTCCTCCATTTCAGATCTGGTCAGTTTCTTCACAAATTTGATGTTGTTGAGGTGAGAAATCTGTTGTCTTTGATTTGCAAGCATCTAACAATTGCGAACAAATGGGCTGTTCGTTGCGTTCATAAAGTCGGGATAAACTCATCGCCATAACCAAATCTGGAGGATTATGCAACTCAGCCTCAATTGCTATATAATCAGTAAGACCGCTGATATAAAGTTCAATTTTTTGTGACTGCGCAAGTGTACCAGACTGTGAAATTAACTGCTCAAATGTTACTTGGTAATCTGCCACAGACCCGATCTGGCGTAGCTTAGCTAATTCTCCCAATTTCTGACTTCTGATTGGTAGCCCAACACGAAGGTTACAATGACGTTTGAAGTCATCCCAAGACAGTTGAGGCAGATCTGTCTCTAATTGAAGAAACCAAAGTTGTGCATTGCCCTCCAAATGAAAAGAAGCAAGTCCAACTTTTTCTTGTTCCAGAGTTTGTTGGTGTCGAAATAAGTGTTCACACCTGTTCAACCATCCCAAAGGGTCCTCTTGGCCATTAAATCGTGGGAAATCCAGTTTTATATGTCGAGGAATGATGAAACTTTCACCTGTTTCTAATCCTGACCCTTCTGCCACTCTGCTTTTACCCTTCCAACCACGATTCTGACTGATATGTTCAGTTGAATCAGAATCTACCTTAGAATTTACTAAATCCTGTGTGAGTGCATCCAAGCGAGCATTTGTTGCTTCATGTCTGGCTAAATTGGTTGCACGTTCTTCTTGGAACAAATTCACTATTTGTGCTAGTTGATGTTGAATTTGGTCTCTCATAACCCCTGACTTTGATACCAAGTTGTTATGGTCCCCAATTATGGATATAAAATCTGAAGTTTTCTTTTTTCTACCTATGGTGGTGGTTCGTTAAGAGAAAACCTGCGATCTCTTGAGTTTGAAGTACTCAAAAACTTGACTAATTTTCTGCTTATCTTTCCATTGAGTTCAAATAACTTAAATACAACATTGGTGATTAATCACCCACCTAATAACAAGGAAATAACTTCCTACTACTACTGAAATGAGAAAGTGGAGGAATAACCTCCTTACTGCTAATAACTACTACAGAGAAAACAACTGCTACAACTGCTACACTGTTACAGACGACCAATTACAGAGAAAACAGAAAAACATAATTAACAGCTACTGATTTGATTTCCATGCATAAAACTGTTGGTAGACTAAAAGGGTACTAACATCTTACATGTGATAGCTTGATATGGAAATCGTGTAGGAGAGAGTGATGCATGTTCGACAAAAACTGTTTTGGACAGAGTAATTCAGGCCCGATGAGAAGTTTCAGGTGGGTATATGAACTTCACAAGTCCACCATGTGTCACAACTCCAGCCTTTTCAGAAATACTAACAGATCATAATCAAAGCCATTATATTCATTTTATTCAGATATTCAACTTGAAAAAAATGTTGATTAGCTTTGACATAGAAAAACATAATATAATAACAATAGTAATATTTTGATATTTGTTGTAGCCTTTCAACTTCATGAAAATGTGGAGTGATTACAAATTCACGTACATCACTTTTTACGTGGCTACAAACTTACAATTGTAAGGAAAAATCATAGTTGCTATGAACTCTGAATGCACATAGTGTGCCATAATAAGAACTTAGCCAATTTTGGCTCTTTAGTACTCTTATTCTCATAATCTCATAATCACTTTTGTATAGCATGTAAATGCCTCCTAGAATCTCATATGCTTTTTAGAATAAACATGAACACTTAACTCAACTTTTAGAAAGGTACTTAAATTGGAGGATACACAAAGATCTTACGGTGCATAAAGAATCTCCTCGTGACTTCATTTAACTTTCATACGACCATTTAGACCTATCAAACTCATAATAGACTCAAAGTTCTCAACTCAGCTTCAACTTAGTAATTAATAATCTAAAAACTCAAAAGGAGATTCTGACATGCCTGGCTTGATTAATTATAAATAACTTCAAGTTGGTTAGAATATGATTTTTTTTAGAAATAAGGTTACTTCACAAGTACATAACCAAAAGAATAGAGTACAAAATTGGCTATTAATATCATTTTCAGATAACATTTTTGTAAAAGTTTCTAACGGGAAAGAATGACTTAAAAAAACCCTTAGATACAACATATTATTCATCTAACATTTCAGCCCCATTCTTAGGACAAAAACTTTCTACTAGACATAAGGAATAAGAAATTCGACAGAGTATAATTTTAGTCACCAAATATACTTCACAATATTTTTTTTGAACATTACTTCACAATATTACAAGTGTGGTAAGGATACCATAAGGTCAAGGTATAAAATCTGCCGACATCCTAATGCCTTTTACAAAGAGTCTTCCTAGCAATAAATAGTAAAAATGACTCATTTGGTGATTTGTAATTTTTAGGATTTGTGTAATATGAAAAAAGAAATTTTTACCTTGACATATCTTGAATTAGACCTTGTATAACTTGATGTAGATAATTGATTTTCTTTCGATATTCAAATATCGTGTCAAAATGATTCCCCAATAAGTATATTATTATCGTGATATGCATATATCTTTAGCAGCTATGAGTCTTGAATTTTTTTGGGAATTTTTTACCGAAATAAGTCATTATTTGAATCAATTCACCAAAAAAAAAATGTTTTAAATTTTTTCTACAGAACTAGAATAAACGTATTTGACAGTAACGTATTAGGTATTATTTTATTAAATAATATTCAATAACAAAAAGACAAATAGCTGACAGTGTAAACAGACGTAGAACGTCATTGAGAGTCGTTTTAAGGTTAAAATGTTACTGACGGTAACGTTTAAGCTTAAAGAGTAACTTATCCTCAAACTAAAACAAACGATGCCGTTTGCATCACCATGTTGTGTGTTTCAAAACCCTTATGCAGCCTCCCCATTAGATTCATGACGTTCCCAACCCTTGTTGTTTTGTTCCCAATCCGCCGCCAGTGTTGCCGGAAAAATGAGATTCAGGATAACTTTACTGTCATAAATCTTTCGAAAAGTATGAAAGGAAGTATTTTTTTTAATGTTTGAGGTATGTTTTTTCTTTACATAGTAGAAGAAATGCTTGGATTACATTTCAATATTCCCACAATTTAGCTGACATACAGTTCATAATTCTTTCTATCTATATTTGATTAGTTGAAACCTAATTTTATTAAGGGTTAGGGGTCATTATTTTCCTTTGTAAATGTCTCATCTTTATTGTTAAAGGATGAGGTATGTCTATCTAACTTTAATTATATTTTTTAAGTAACTCACATATATCATCATCGTTAACTCAGTAACTTCAAAATTTCTTTCCACTGTCAGCTGCTCTAATTGATATGAAAAAATTATCAATTTTGCCTCTAAAATATTTGAAATGAGGCAATTTTACAAGAAATACCTTTTTGTTTTTTTGTAGCTAATGAGTCGTTAAGATAACAAGTCCAAATTATATGACTTACATTGTTGCAATATTAAGCTAAGTGTTTCATTAACTCTATCCAGTAAGGCTTGGCTTCCCTTTTGTAATGTGCACAATACAGTTGACTAGATTGGGAGTAGTAATTTGTAACCACTGCATCAATATGATGTATGTAACCCTTACATATCTGTAATTCGCAAATGCAATTTTAGTTCACTAAAATGGTTGTGCTAAATTATTAAGAGTGTGTTTTACCCCGTGCGCACTCAAAGGATAGCAACTTCCTTTGTCATAAAAAAAATAGTTGTGCTAAATTATACTTAGTTCACTTAAAAAGAACTTGGTCAGTGGATATGAATAAAAGAAAGGTCATAAAAAGAAAAAAAACTATTCACACAACTTGAGCCCTTGTTGATTGTACTTATCACCTAAAAGTCCAAGCATAAATAGATAACAGAGGATACTCTGCCGGTAAGCAATACCAAACCCAAAAATGAATAGGAAAATAGCTAGTATGTGTTTGAGGAATAATTGACGTGGTGTGGTAGTACTAGTTTAAAAGATTTAGAAAATGTTTGATCCTGCTTACCTTATGTTATAGGATTCTGTCTATTTTAATAATTTTATTTTGATTTGCTTGTAAACTTCTCGGACTAACAATTCCTGTTAACATTTAAGTTTACTTTTATATGTGTTTTTTCATTTCATAGGTATTTTTCTATGGCTGGTAATAATTCATATCAACTAGATTTCGATCCACTTGAACCATCTGTAGCAACTGAACAACTCACCCAAAAGTCACGAGATATATGTGATGAAAGTGTTAATCTGATTCTAAATACGAGGAGAGGTGATGAAAGTGTTAATCTGATTCTAAATACGAGGAGAGGTGATGAAAGTGTTGGGACCTCGTAAAGAAACATCTCATTACTTGTCTTGTTATTGCTAATCCTACTCCGCGTCCTCAGTGATAGCAAGCTTAAATGGAAAATTCAACAGCATATGAAACAATAGTAAGTGATTCGTATTTCTTTTGGTTCAATTAAATAGTAGTAGCCATATCTTTCTAAGTCATGCGCCCACTGCATTTAAGATATAGATACTTTCTGAGGTGCATTTTTTATACCTTTTGTACAGTGAAGAAAAACAATTTGAATACTTCACATTGATACAGTGAAAAAGCAATTTGAATACTTAAGCTTCTGCTTTCTAAATATAGAACAATAAAATTTTCACTTGGAAATTAACAGTTGGAACTTCTGCTTTACTTGTAATGGTGTATCATCAATCAACAAGTCTTCTTATACAAGTTCAGTCGCTGTGTGCTTGTTGTTTAACTCATAGTTATAGTATTACTGTATTCTATTAATATAATAATTGATATTTAATATGTTTACATTATTTCTTGACATACTGCTCTTTTTTTAGTTACATAACTGAAAATTTATCTGGAAGTAATTATCTTTACCAGCACGACAAAAAGAAAAAAGTAAAGGGTAAATTTTAATGTGAAGACTCTCCGTGGGAAGGTTATTTAGAACTCGATCGTGAGAAGAAGCTATATTCCGAAATTTTGATGAAGAAAAACTGCTATCGAGTATATGTATTCATTTGGTTATTGAATCGATTGTGCAAACATTATGTTTATTGTAAATGTTTTAAGCTATTAAAACTGATTCAAATTTCTCTGGCAACTATGATT
>JAJOOS010002829.1:0-34095 GCA_029582725.1 Solanum chiquidenum | reverse complement strand
TTTTTTTTCCGAAACAAATTATGTACGATAAAGATCTGATTATTAATTAACTTAATGGCGTGCGTGACTGTTGTTTAGAATCTCGAGGGTTAAGCTCTTTATTAACTATAAAAACTAAAAAAAGTAGAACATACTTTTCCTCCCGTGAGTAAAGATCCCAAGAGCACAGTCAAAGATCCAAATACATCCTCCTCCTATCTTCTATCCTCATTTTGGCCTCTTCTTATGGAGTCTAGTGTTATGATCCGCCACTGTACCGCACGAAATTTTAGTGAAACTCTAAATCCATGACACTAAGTACTATATTTTATTTTTAATAATTATAGTATACAGACCAATTCTCGTGTATATAGATTGGATAAATAATAAGAAATCACATAGTATTTCTATCTTGAAACCTTAGTGTAAAAATTACCAGTTTGTGTATGTGTCAGAAAAATGGGTGGACACATTGCACCAACAAAAGGATGATTAAGAAAATTGATTTGATAGAATAATCAGGCTCAAATATATGATAGGTGAAGGATGCCTTCGATTAGTTTTCAAAATGAACGAATGATCATCATCGGAATTAGGACAGGAACTCGTGCCCTAAAGATACATAAGGACATTGACTTGTGTCCTGGTGATGTGACAAAAACGACAAAAGGACAAATATACTAGATATGACATACATCATTGTGTTTGTGATAGACAGAGGCAGAGCTAAGTGGGTGTTCGTGGATTCAGACGAACTCAGCAGCACCTTATATTTGTATAAAGAAATTAAATAAATATATATATGTATATTAACTTGTGAACTTTCTAACAAAATTAATTGATGGCTCAATGGTAAGGAAAAGGTCATGAAAATGCTTTCCAATAGTGTTGTGGATTTGAATCCCTTTGCAATATTTTCTCTTCTATCCTACAATTTAGAACCTCCAAACTTATTAGCTAAAATACTAGCGTGTTAATACTAGTGGTATTACAAGTATTAGCATTTAAGATTAGTTAGTTACAATTAGTCAGTTATGAGAAATTTCAGAAGTTAGTTATACTACCTAAGTTAGTTAGCAATTCAATTGGATCAGCTATATATATATATATATCAGTGTACAACACAATAAAGAATCAACACAATCATTCAATAATGAAAGCTTCATCTCTTCACTTCTAAATATCTTTGTATTTCTTCTCTATATCTTTTATTTTATAAAGACTTCATCAAGAACTCATTGCTTAACTTCTATTTTCAATCATTCTTTCAAAGAAATACATGGTATCAGAGCTCTCAAGCTGGACATTCTGTGCTTGATACTGAATATTCCTCAAGATCAATATTGAAGTGTATCAGATCTTTGAAACAATTCAAGAAATTGGGTCAACTTCTGCAGATTCTCAACCTTCAAACCCTAGTAGAAGTGGTGTATTCTCAGCTGTAATTGATCATAATCACCCTTTGTTCCTTCATGCCTCTGATGTAAGTGGAATCCAAATTATCTCCTTTTAATTAACTGGAGTAAAAAACTATTTTGTTTGGTATAGATCAATGAAAAATGCATTATTGAGAAGGAACAAGTTGGGGATGGTTGATGGGTCATGTAAGAAAGAAAATTTTCCAGGGTTAAAGGGTAATTGAGAAAGGGTTAATGTCATTGTCTTATCGTGGATCAAGAACTCTGTATTTAGGAATCTTTTAGGGGGCATTATGTATGCATCTAGTGCTAAAGTGGTGTGGAATGATTTGTATGAAATATTTAATAGGATGGATGGATCAAGAACATTTAATCTTCGCAAAGCAATTACAACTCTGAGTCAGGGTACAAGTTCTGTGTTTATGTATTACTCCAGGGGTTGTGGGAAGAGTTTGAAACTCTAGTCCCGGTGTGCGTGTGAAGGATCTAAAGAGTATGTCCTACATCTTCAAAAGCTAAAGTCGTTTCAGTTCCTCATGAGTTTGAATGACTCATACTTGCAAGCAAGAAGCCAAATCCTCATGATGGATCCAGTGCCCAACGTCAATTAGGCGTATTTTATGATTCTTAGTGATGAAATCTAGAAGTTAGTTGTGGAAAATGCAGGTGTGTTGGGTACTTCTTCTGCAAACTTACAAGGTGTGCAGGGGTCGTTTGATGTTGTAATGTACTCAAGAATGAATGTGAATCAACAAAGGTTCAAGAGAAACTATAATCTGTTTTGTGACTTTTGTAAACTTAAAGTCCACACAAGAGAAATATGTTTCAAGATTATTGGCTACCCATAGGATTCTAAGTTCAAAAAGAAAGGAGGGAACAACTCAGAGTTAAAGATAATGTGAGATCAAGTGGTCAGTTTCAGGTGAATCAGAACACTAATTACACTGGAATTGCAGGAACTGTGTCATTGGTATATGACAAAGGACAATATTCAGGAACTAAGCCTTCTCAACAAAGTGAACTGGAGTCATGTACCTTAACTAAAGAGCAATATAGTCAAATCTTGTAGTTTATCGATAAGAAGTCAGAAGCTTCACATTGTGCAAATGTCGCAGGTATGAACACTGTCCTTGTAGCTCATACAGGAAATCTAGAATGGATAGTAGATACATTTGCTATCAACCAGTTCTAATTTTACTACATAGTCAATCCATATTCAAAGCTGAAAATCCAAAGAAAGTACACCTTCGTAATGGTAATATATCCTTGGTTACACATTTAGGTTCAAGCACAATAAGTGAAAGAGACATAGTGTTAGAAATTTTTTACATCCTTTAGTTTAAATTTAATCTGTTGTCTGTAGCAAAACTAACTAAGGAATTGAATTGTTCAGTTTTCTTTTTCCTTGGCTTTTGCTTGTTTCAGGAACTCTTAAGTGGGAAGGTGAAGATGATTGGTAAAAAGGATGGAGGATTGTACATTATGTCAAGCAATATAAGGAAAGAAGACCTTATTCTGTAAGCTAACCACTCTAGTTATGTTACTGAAAATACAGGAAAATTAGATATTTATTTAGTTCATCAAAGGCTGGGACATGTTTCTAGTTCTGTATTACAAAAGCTGGTGAATCAAATCTTAGTTGATATTAAGGTAACTATAAGCAAATGTATTGTATGTCCTTGTACCAAACAAGCTAGACTACCTTTTCCTGTTAGTACATCTAGTAGTTCAAATTGCTTTGATTTATTACATATGGATTTATGAGGTCCTTATAAAAAAGCTATTTTTGATGATACAAGTATTACTTAAATGTAATGGATAATTACTCTAGAATGACTTGGGTGTTTCTGTTATGAATGAAATCATTATGTATGTACCATTTTACAAACATTTTTCACTTACAAAAGAACTTAATTTTCTAGGCAGGTAAAAATGATAAGAAGTGACAATGGAACTGAATTTGTTAACTTGAGTTGCAATGGATTGTTCAAGAAGTTAGGAATAATACCTCAGACTTCATATGCTTATACACCTCAACAAAATGGGATAGCAGAAATAAATCATATACATATCCTAGAAACATCAGGAGATATAAGGTTACAAGCAAATGTTCCTTTAAAGTTCTAGGGATTATGTGTGCAAGTTGTTGTATATATCATTAATAGGTTGCCTAGTAGTGTAATTGCGAATAAATCTCCATTTGATAATTTATATAACAAAAAACCCTCATTACATCAATTAAAGTATTTAGTTACCTATGTTTTGCTAAAAAAGTGCATGAAATTGATAAATTGAAGTCAAGGTTCATTACTTGTGCACTCATGGGATATGCTGAAGCTCAAAAAGGTTATATCTTATATGATCTAACTAATAAGGTGTTTTTTTGTTAATAGGGATGTAATTTTCAAATAACGCATATTTTCATTCAAGCAACAGGCAAAGGAATCTGTTCCAATAATCTAGTTTACTGTCACAAACCATACATCTGAGTATTTTAAAGAAGCTCAAGAAAGTACTATTGAAACACTTGAAAATCATGACATAATATCACAAGTGCTAGATAAAGGTCTTGGTATGGAAACAGGTACAACCTGCCAGCCAACAAGTGTTTCTGAAGAGGTTTAGATAACATAAGTACCTCAGGCACGACCTAGGAGATCCAACAGAGGATCTAAGCCACCCTTGTGGATGAAAGAAATTTTCTCTCTGAATGTTCATGAAGGACCATATAGTCTTGAAAAATATGTTTCATATGCTAATATTGCTTCAAACTACATGACTTACTTTTCTACAATGTCAAATGAGACAGAACCTCAAACATACAAAAAAGCATCTGATGATCCTAGGTGGACAGAGGCTATGAATGTTGAGGTCAAAGTTTTATTGGATAATCAAACCTGGGAAATTGTTGAATTGCCAAAAGGGATGAGTCTTATAGGATGCAAGTGGATATTCAAGATTAAGTACAAGGCTATTGGAGAAGTTGAGAGGTTCAAAGTACGATTAGGGGCCAAGGGATATAGTCAAAAAGTAGACTATCAAGAAACATTCAGTCTTATTGTTAAGATGAAGACAGTTAGGACTGCATTGTCCATTGCATCCCAAAATTATTGGCATATCCATCAAATAGATGTTTTCAATGCCTTTTTTCAAGGTGACCTAACTGATGAAATCTACATGCACCTACCACAGGAATTTCAAAGTCAAGGGGAGAACACGGTATGTAGACTCATTAAATTCTTATATGGATTGAAACAAGCCCCTAGATAGTGGAATGCAAAATTGTTTGAGGCTTTGATAAGGTTTCGGTTCAAACAAAGTGAACATGGTCACTCTTTGCGTACAAAACACACATCAACATGATATGTCTTTGTTCTTATTTATGTGGATGATATGTTGATTACAAGAAGCAATATTAAACTCATTGAAGAAACAAAAGACAGGCTGAAACAAACCTTCAAAATGAAGGACTTAGGTAACTTAAAATACTTCCTAGGCATTGAATTTGCCAGATCAAAACAAGGAATACTAATGCATCAAACAAAGTATGCATTAGAACTCATTTCAAAAACTGGTTTGGATAATGCAAAACCAACAGTAACTCCTATTGACAACAATTGCAAATTAACCTCAAAACAGTATGATGACTACATCAACTCAGAGTCTATTGAAGGTGATCCTCAAGTTGATCAAGGTGCTTATCAAAGGTTGATAGGAAAGCTACTCTATCTTACCATGACCAGACCAAAAATATCATTTGGGGTACAAAACTTAGGTCAATTTCTCCAACAACAAAAAAAGACACATATGGAAACAACTTTGAGAATTGTTAGATACATAAAACACCATCCTGGTTAAGAGGTCTTATTATCAAGCACACAAGATAACAACATTTCATCCTATTGTGATGTAGATTTGGCATCATGCCCTCTCACAAAGAAATCTGTAACTGGATACTTTATTAAATTCGGTGATTTTGTAGTTTCTTGGAAATCAAAGAAACAATCAATTGTTTTCAGAAGTTCAACAGAAGCTGAATATAGGAGCATAGCCACTACTGTGACTGAGGTTATTTGGATAATAGGCCTCATGAAAGACCTAGGACTTGAAGTACAGAAACTAGTGAATGTCTTCACAGATAGCAAAACAGCAATCCTACTTACAGCTAATCCAGTTTATCATGAGACGACTATGCACATTGAGATCAATTGTCATTTTATAAGGAAGAAGATTGTACATGGACTAGTATGTACAAAATATATACCAAGACAAGAACAGCTGACTGAAAGTTCAACACCAGTTCCTTAGTTCCAAGCTTGGAGTTCGAAACATTTTTTCACTTCCAAGCTTGAGGGGGGGGGGATGTTAATACTAGTGATATTACAAGTATTATCATTTAAGATTATTTCTTATTTAAATTATTAATTTTATTATAAAAGTAAATGACTTAAATTATTACAAATAAATATTTAATTAATGGAGGAGCATTTACAACAAAAACTCTTCACATTCTTTTTATTACTCAGACTTACATCTCTTTATTTTTTACTTTTAATAATATTCATGACTCCCATCATTTTTATGTCCATAATCACCAAACTTTAATTTGTGAGATTATGATGTCTTATGGTATTCCACTATTTTGCGTATATAAATTCATATTTAGTTTCATGAAGATTCACATTCAAGATTATATTTTTTTCTTCTTCATCATATTGATTTGTTAATTAACTAAAATGTAACAAAAATGAAGTACATGAAAGGTAAGACATATTTATCCTCAACTCTTTCTTTTCATTTCTTCTATTTTGCCTATATAAATTTATAATTTATTTCATGAAGATTCATATTCAAGAATACTTTTTCTCTTCTTCATCATAATAGTTTGTGAAATAACTAACATTTAACAAAAAAGAAGTACGTGAAGGTAAGAGATATTTTATTCTCAATTTTTTTTATGTACTTGGACATGCATTCTTAATATTTTATTTATGTATGTATTATCATTTTCCAAGCAAGTATGAGAAAAAAAAATATCTTTGTAATTAAGAATAATGTGTTATTAGTATGCAATTGTTCTCTCTAATAGCCAGTAATTGGGGGAATTAATGTAGTTTGATTATAATTATTGCTAGATTTCATGATTATGTTTTTTTATTCAATTGATTAGCATATGATAAAGAGTTTGACATATAGAATAGAATATGGTGGTAGATCTACTTGGAAAGGAAGATGGTAGAAGATTTTTTTTTTAAAAGCATAATTAGAGATTATTTTTGCTAGATTTTTTTTTTACTTTGAATGTAACTTAGCTACTTTTGTTATCATTTTTTAAATTTTAATTTGTATAAATAACTTAGCTACATGTATTGACAATTCTACTCATTTAGTTCTTTACTATTCTACTATTTTTTTTGGTTATGAAGCATATTTAATATAATTATCTCATTTCAACAAAAAGAAATTATGACGATCATGAGCCAAATTTTTATTATGCTTGCAAAAACAATAATTTAAAAATATTAATTCTATAATGTCATTTTCTTTGATAATTAACAATATGTTTTTGTCACTATTCTTTTTTGTTTGAAATATATTTACAATTTTTATGTAGTCACCAATTATTTTATTTTTTAGTTCATTTTTGTATCTTCACATTCATTTATTTATTTCTACAAATAAAATCAATGCATAATTATAATGCATTTAGTGTCTAACAAAACTCATAACTCATGTATTTCATCTTATTTGTACCTTCTACTCTTAATACTACTCGTAACTTTTGTATGTTTCATTTTCATAATATTTATAACTATTTAATTAATGTTAAAAAATTTATAATAGACAAATGTAATAATTAGGGGTGTACAAGTCAAACCGTAAAGTCAAATCGAATCGACGAATCAAATCAAACCGAAAAAAAACCCGATTTGTGACTTGGTTTGGTTGGGTTGGCGGTTGAAAAAAACCGACCACTCTTGATTTGGTTTGGTATTAAAATAAAAAAAAGTCAAACCAAACCCAAATCAAACCGACATAATATATATATATATATATATATATAAATTTATTTTATTTATAGATAAAAAATATTATTTATAATCTACTTTGTTAATATAATTTTAGTTAGTTTATAGTTTTCAATGGTTATATATTTTATTTCAAATTTGGGCTTGCAAAATTTGTAACTATTTTATTTTGTGTTAAGATCCGAAGATACAATTATATTGTTATAGTTTTTCAAATTCGAAGTTAACAATTTGCTTTGTAAATATTTCGTTTTGTATTCAGTTTGATTGTATCCTTTAATCTTATTAATTTAACATAATGAACGTTGATATTTCAAAAAAATAATAATTGTACTCATGTGAATTTTACCGTCTTTACGAAAATTTCTATTCATTTAACATTTCTTAAGTTTAGCTTATCACTTAGGTAAGTGAAAATATATTTGATCTCTTTTTCAAACACCGTAAAGTTGTAAAAAAATATCCGAAAGAACCGACTAAAACCGAAACCGAAAAAACCGACTTTGCGTGGTTTGATTTGGTATTTAGATTTAATAAACCGACATAATTGATTTATGTTTTTTTTAATGAAAAACCAAACCAAACCGACCTATGTACACCCCTAGTAATAATAAAGACACAATAAAGAATTTTAATTATTATTTTCTTATGAAATCAGAATTTGTTTAGAGAATCGGTACTTCTATAAAAGATCGAGAAAATGAAAACGAAAAAAATATTTTTAGCGTAATACAATATATTGTTATTTCAAAGTATGATTTTTTCTTGATTTACTTTACCACGACAAATATTTTATTCTATTATATACTCATGAATTAATTTGCACTTAAAAATGCAATTTATTATTATTATTTTATAGAGAAATATCAACATTGTCTATATATCTAATATGAATGAGAAGTTATCACTGGTGGATTGAATGAGTTACATTCACATGCTACTAGGGGTGTGCACTATTTGGATTAAACCGAAAAACCAAACCAAATCAAACCGAATTTTAATTTGGATTGGTTTTTTGGATTTTTGGTTTGGTTTTGGATTTATAATTTACTTTGTTTGGTTTGGTTTCGGATTTAGAAAAATAAAAACTGAAAAACTGAATTAAATATATATATAGAGAGAGAATTAAGTTGGAGTTAACCACTTTTGTCCCTTTTTAGTTACCTTTTATGTTTGGACATCTATAATTGATATACTTTTAAATAGTGTATTTTACGTTTTACTTGTGATTTATATTAAAAAATATATTTAAGAAATTTAATATATATATATATATATTATTTTTTCCAAATTGCAAATATAACTTTGTTATGTTTTTAATTATTGACTTAACTGATTAACCGAACCGAAAAAACCCAAATCAAAAAGAGAAAAACCAAATCAAATCAAATTTATTTTGGTTTGGATTGAGTTACACTTCTTCAAAACCAAAAACCAAAAATCCAAACCGAATAATTTAAAATTAAACCGAAAAAACGAATGCACACCCCTACATGCCACTACCTTGTTGAATACGTGAAATAATTTAATTGCATTGAATATGAACAAAACTTGTAGCATTGGGAGCTGTACAATAAAAAAACATAAAAAGTTTCAAAAATAGGTAAGAAAATATTCGTTAGGGTTTGCAAATAAAATACCAAGGGGGGCATTGGGTCCATTCCTCAATATTCATCCACCATTTTCCTTTCCATTCTAGCTCCTTCATTTTCCTTTTTCCTTTGAAAATGTCAAACAAATCCCCCATTTTCCCTATTGTTGAACCTCAACACTTCAGTGACTATGGCTTCGACCCTCAAATCCATTATTTTCAGGTATGTATCCCAATTCCCTTCGCTTAAAATTATTTTCTTTATGTATATTATAGTAAATGTTGATCCTCTTTCAATTTTTTCGTATGATTACTCATTCATATTTTGAATCTCTTAATAAAATTCGTTCATCAGCGCAAACTAAAGATTAATAGCTACGTTTTTATACCCTCCCCTGTTATAATAGATTTTGGAAGAAGCAAGAAAACACAGAATCAGGGAAACTGCGAGGTCATCCATAGATACACTTCACTTCAAGCTCCAAAAACCCATATCAAAAGACGAATCATCAAAGAAGATAAAAAAGAACAGTTGCCGTAAAAGATGGTGGAAAAATGCTCTGCTTTTCTTCAAAAAGACCAAATCCAACAGTGACAAAATCTCCGGTGCCGACGGTGAAGTTGATCACCGGCGACCTAATTTCCGGGGATCGATATCTGGGCCGGTATACATTACTGAGAGCAGAAGCGGGTCGAATACGCCTTACCGTACAACAAGCCGGCCGTCCTCCGGTCCGATCGCCGGAACTTTGACTCCTAACCGGAAAGGTGATTTGGAGATCCCCTACATTAATCTCAGGGAGTTTAACATGGACCAGCATCAGATCTCCACAGCCTCACCTATGCCAATATATTTGGTCACGTGAACAGAGCCGTAGTATTTAATTTATGGCTAATTTTAAGTTTAATGCTAATTACTCTTATTATCCTAATTTAGACCTTTTTAGGGTTCCAAATTAGAAAGTTGATGACCCCAAAAGTCGTTAATTAAAAGGGTATCTTTGAATTATGTGCAACTCCTTCCTTTTATGTAAAAGTGCTTTAATGTTGATGGCATGTAACTACTTTTTTCTTGTGAACTGTGAGCAAGTCAGTATGGATTTTCTTGCAGCCTATTGTACTGAACTGCTACAAACATGCTTTTTTGCTTTGACCATGTTGCTCTCTTCCGCTGGTGGGGTCAGAATTTTTAATAAGTAGTACTTCCTCCGTTCCATTTTATATGATGTACTTTGATTTAGCACAAATTTTAAAAAAAATGGAAAGACTTTTAAAACTTGTGGTTCAAAATGAATGATAGAAATTTGTGTGGTTGTAAATCATTTCATTAAGGATAAAAAAGACATTTTATAGGCAAATTGTTACTTAAAATAGAAATGTGTCATTCTTTTTTAGACTGACTAAAAAGGAAAGTAAATTATATAAATTGGGACAGAGGGAGTACTATATTTAATCTAAAATAAATAACATAATGAAGCATTGCTTGAAGTGCCTAAACAAAAAACACATTTTAGACAATGAATTTGTTAAGAAAGTTCTTAGTCAAGTATACTAAGTGGTTGTACAAATGATGGACCGACCACATGTATATGAATTCATGCCCAATTGTTAGGGGAAGCTTCGATGTTTGTCTTCTTGTCCTGCTATAACTATTCTTAGTGACCGTTTGCTTGTGGGGTCTCACTAACTTGTGAATATTTATGACTTACATCATTATCCCATTTGTATTTATTTTCACTTACGTTACGTAGCAAGCAATGGAGTTAAAACATTGGGGGAGTTGGCATATTCTATAAGGCCAACTGCATGTGATTTCTCAGGCAATTGACAAAAAACATTCAATCGTAACAATTAATCACAAATTCCAGAGCCGCAAAGTCCGGTGGAGCCAACATTAGAATTTTGGCGATCTAATGAAAGAAAAATAAAAAGCTTTCACAACTCTAGTGTGAGAAAACATTTTCAAAAGCTATTGATCATCCGTCCAAACCCCCCACTTAACTCTTCACATGCTGCAAACATTGTGATAAAAATAAATACAATCTTTCCCACTTTCCATAAGATCGAGTATCTTTTTCTTCTTCTTCTTTAGGAATTAGGATGAAGAAGAAAGAAAAAGTAATAAACTTGTTTTTTCTTAACTTGAATTCTTTCGTTTAGATCACTCCCTAGCCATAATTTACTCATTTAATTGTTTTAGTGAGTAATTTGAGCGTTATCAACATTTCTTAAAAAAATAAATTAATAAAAAGTGTTGTTTGACCAATATATCATTTATTACTAATTTAATCTTTACTTATATCTCTTTTAAAACAAATATTAAAAAAAAAACGATAAAAATAATACTTTGGGTGGCAGTGCGTCATGTGAGTTAGTAAGTTTGAAAACAAGAGTCACATTGGTTGTCTCAGCTAAAGTTAGTCCCCACTAACTGCTTTGGAGGGTAGTGGATTAACGAGTAATGCCTCTCCATATTCAGAAAACGACTACTCCTTGCACTTGCATGTGTTATAAAGTTGCTTTTGCATTTTGAGCTCATCTATTAATTTAATTTTATAAAAGTTGAAGAATGTCTTCTTCCAATTATTGAATTAAATTTGCCCTTATTAGATCAAAAATATTCTTAACGTATTAGAATACTTTATAAATGTCCTCTTTCCATTTATTGGATCAATATTGCCTTTAACCTATTAGAAATTATTCAAATTTGTCTTTCCTTCTGTTACTCCCCAGTATACACGCAAGTGTACGTGGTCGCGCAAGTAATATAGATTCTTTAAGAAACAAGTTATCGTTCCCAAGGGACTTATGATCAATTTATATTTAACACTTAATTCTACAAATAAAAGTAAAAGTAACATTTTCAAGAATTGATGATTGATTGTTAACTACACTAATTATGAACTAAATGAAAGTAACTAATTGTGAACGACTTTAATATTATGTTTCAAGCAAGTTAAAAGCAATTTCAGGGCTGCAACATATACTGAATGTCATGTATTATATTATTGGCCTAGAACTAATTTCAATTGTCAAGTTACTGGTTTATAGGGTTAATTATATGAGTCGGGATATACACCTCTTGTCGCCTACCCCAATTAGCTACCTAACTACATCGTTGAGCGGGGATAAATAGACTAATTGGCGAACATTTATATTTGATCCTATTTCGCAACCAAGCGAGTTGTTCGTCTGGGCGTCACTCCTGAACACAAATCACCTCGACTTAACGGGTCGATCAAGCTCTCTATATCCTCTGGTCTATCTAACCTCTCCTCTCTCGATTTTAATGTTAAACAATAGATTTATCTCTAGATGACCAGTAAAGAATTACTAAAACAAGAATATAGAAGTAACTTATAATGACAACCAAGAATATAGAAGTAACTTATAATGACAACCAAGAATTAATTCATAAAGCCTTTAATAATCAACACTCCATTCGTAGCTACAGCCCCAGAACTAGGGCGTTTAGCTACTCATGCTATTAGAAAACACGAAAATACAATAGTTCATGCAATTTCCGGAAAATAGAAGAGTTAAAGGATTAAAACTTATTACAAACTTGAAGTCTTGCTCTTGCACACTAAATCAAAAGTCGAACCCTTACTAATGAACCCTAGGGGGTCTATTTATAATAATTAGAAAAACTAAGACCCAATCCTAAACCAACAAGGAGTCCTATTTAGTTGTATTTTCGCTAGAAAAGTCGGCATCATGGTGGGGCGCCGCGCCTAGCATCGCGCCTGAAGCTTGCCTCTAAAGTTTCCTCCTTGGCACGCCGCGCCTCTCAGAGCGCCTAAGAAAGGCCTCTGAATGTTGGGCCTTGGCGCGTCGCACCTCTCATAGCGCCTGAGAGGCGTCTCTGAATGTTGGCCCATGGCGCCTCGTGCCTAGCAGTGCGCCTGGCCCTAGGGCCTTCATCCTTAGCCGTTTTTCATGCTCTTTTCTTCAAGTTAACTTCAATTCCCTTGAGAGTTCCTGAAATAACTAATCATGTGTGTAAGTGCACAATCAGCACGAGTTACACCAAAAATTAAGCTAATGACTAGAGATCATCCTTCAATCTAATCGACTTATGGGCAAATATTGACCACTTAGGCATATACATATGCCTAAGATCACCACCCCACACTTAGAAATTTGTTTGTCCTCAAACAATCTCTAGACTATCAACTCATTTTCACAACCCTTGGACTTATCAACCCACCTCAAAATCAACCAAGCACTTTCAATCATGATCATGTAGTTCACAATGGACGCAACAGTTCACAAATTTACACCAAGTACAACACATGCTCAAAGAATGACCCTTTTATTTTATTTTTTCCGGGCTAATGCAAACTCATACGAACACATCAATTAGATAATCGTATACATGCCATGAATGCCCTCACTTATTCTTGTTTAGTAAAGCCTTTCACTCAAACAACTTGCAATATCAACAAGGCCTATTTTTCAAAAATCAACTCACCCTCACAAAAGAAGTTCTTACTTTTCTCAACATACCATAAGCTTGCCAATAGTGTATTATTACTTTCGCACATATTTCTCAAGGAATCAAGAGGACTTTCATTAGGTTGTAATGTCGGCTTAAGGTAAGGAAGGGAATATTTAGGAATCATTTTAGTGACTACACCTCCCTAATGCACATGTCATTATTTTGCCAACAATTTTCTTTATAGCTCTTCTTTCCTCCTAGTACACACTTCATGACTATTTACCCTTTTTGTTGCTCCATATTTGCCCTTTATTTCTTTTTCATCATATTATTGTTTTCTTTTTCACGCCTTTGCACTAGACATCCAAACTCTACACATTATCCTTGATAGGATTAGGGCCAATGTTTCGAGCATAATTCTAAATTATCCACCCTCAATTTTAGTCGAGGTGCACATTGTCGCTAAGGACCAGGGCCAAAATAGAATTTCTTTTTTCACACAATGTAGCAATTCACCCTTAGCCATATCAACCAACAATTTCCAACCCTTCTTCTTAACATAGTGCATTAAGGATTTTCATAGGATCAAAAGACTTGGTATCAAACAACGGGTTTCTGCTTATCATGTGGCTTATCAATAAACAAGGCTAAAGGCTCAATGGGGCTTCACTAGGGATGATTTCAATGGTAGGCATACAAGTAGAGTTAAGAATTGGCTATTTCAAAGAAGCGCCTCGCCTCAATCACATTCCTTAAGTCATACAAGCTACTAATTCAACACACACAAGGCAAGTTCTAGATATCAAGTTAAGAAAGAACCAATCAATTCTCACCACACATGGCATTATGACACATATAAGGATATATCAACCAACATGCTCCTACAACTTGCATTACGGTATCATTACACAATTAAGCCCATTTATTTTTATTTTGAGTCAAAACTAAGAACACATGCTTGTTACAAGGTCACCAATCTATTGCATTTTCCTACTTGTGACTACCCATGACGCTTGGCTAACTTTTTTGGACATAGTTTCAAAAGGCCAAGGTTGGTTTCTCAATCCTACTCTTCTATGTGACTAATTTTCCCTTAAGACGGTCGTCATCCATCCATCATTGGGAACTGTCACTCCTATGACGACTCTAAGACTAAAAAATAAAATAAACTAGTCCTAGTCGGTTCAAAGGGACAATCCTCAGTAAAAGTACCGAAAACAAACGCTGAGGAACCCAAACTAAAAAAATTTAAAAATTTAACTAAAAACTACCACTAGACTCGATAAAGTAGTAAACAACTATATACAACAGAGACATATTACCCCACCTCACACTTTAAAATAAGCACTGTCCGCAGTGCACAATTAAAGCGAAGTATAGAGTTAGGAATACTCTCTCGGGCCTCTAGGCCTCGTCGTCACCGCCATCGAACACCATCAAGGCATTCGTCTCCTCATCCTCAGCATCATCCATAGCCTCATCAGCAGTAGCCTCATCATCATCCAAAGGCTCCAAAAAGGCAGGACCAGTCTTGCACAAAAAAGCTGCAATCTCGGACAAAGGATATCGTTCCGCCATTTCTTCCATCTCAGCATCAGTAACCGGACATCCACCAATCCGTAATTGCAACTCAGCCATCCCAAACATCCTAGCCATGCCACTATCATCACGGGCTTGCCTCTCTTGAGCATACATAACCGTTCCATGGGATGTGTCAAGTGCCTTAGTCTGCGTCACATCAACTAGTTTACCCGTCATATCTGGGTGAAACGCAATGGTCAAGTCCACAGCCTCTTCCTCAATACCCCGGTCCCTAAAAAATCGAGTGATTAAACCCCCATAGCAAAACCGCCACCTCATATTATTCCTAAATTTCATCATATTTTGTCTAAGGATTGCCCCTACATTAATGGGCAACCCCTTCATCAGTATATAAACCAACACCACCCTATCTCTCGTTACCTCTGTCAGATGTTTAGCGGGTAGTAGCACACTACACACTATCTTTAACCACACCCTAGCAACTTGATTGAAATTAGCAAAATTAAGGGTATTATGTCTCCCCGTATCCTTACTACGCTCCCACCTAACCGTGGACTCTACCCCACATAAAGTATGACGGATATCCCGATAAAGAGGTTTATCCTTCAATGTATTAAATGCATCAGAATCACAATTTGGGGTCCCCAGAAATTCATTGAGTATCGTAGCATTAAACTTCACTTCCTTACCTCTAAGAGGGAAATTTTTATACTTAGTTTCAGTGAGCCAATTTGCATAAAACTCACGAACTAAAGACAGATTACAATCTCCCGGATGATCAAAAATAAATCTCAGCCCCAAATTAAGCACAGTCCGATAAACAACAGGAAATTGAGACTGCAACCTTACCTCATGGATGTATTCGTCGCCCATATACTTTGGTTCGCGCTGACACTCAAACCATTCCCAACCATATCGCTCTACCATTTTTTTACCAAATTTCTGGACTGGTTCCCAATTTCTGAACCCAGATGCTTCACCCTTCCTACTTCTTTTCAAACCCGCCACATTCTTGGATTTTGGTGCCATTGTACCCTGTTAAGAAAAGATAAATAGAGAAAAGAAGAAAAAAAAAAAAAAAATAGAAAAAAACTTGGGTATGGGGGGCGCTGGCAGTGGGTAGTGGTGAGGGGAAGAAGAAAAAGAAAGGTTGGTTTGAGAAAGAGAGGGAAAAATTTGGGAGAAAGCAAAGTTTAAGAAAAAGGGGGAGGTGTGTTAATGGAGGAATTTAGAGAGTGAGGGAGGAAGAAGATGGAAAGAGTTTGAGAGAATGAGGGAGGTGGGTCGGTTAGAATGGGAGAATGAGGAGAAGAATAAGAGAATTAGGGATTTAAGAAGGGGGGGGGGGTCGGGTTGAATCCGGGTATAACACGATTTTTTAAAAAAATTGGGTGTGGCGCGATAGAGGGGAGACGCGTCACTCAGCGCCCCCTACTTTCCCTCTGAATTGTGGCGCCTGGCGCGGTGCGGCGCTCAACGCCCCCCAACATAGTCTCTGAATAATCATGCCAGGCGTGGTGCGCCTGGCTTCAGTGATTTCATTTTTTATTTTTATTTTTTTTTATTATTATTACATACTAAGGTACAACTAATGAAACACAATTCTATCTACCTATCACTAACTTAAATTTTAAGATTTGAAACTACGCTAAAACAAAAATTTCAAGAATTCAAAGACGAACTACCTATCTATTACATATTGTTCATGGGTTGCCTCCCATGTAGTGCTTGATTTAACGTCGCGGCACGACACAACTTGGATCATTCATCATTTAGCTCCAGAGCTTCCCGATCACGATTCGAACCCTCACCGAAATAGAGTTTCACCCTCTGCCCATTTACCAAGAACGTAAGACCAGTCTTACCTTTAAGTTCAACAACCACATGTTGTGTCATTATGACCACCTCAAAAGGACCACTCCACTTCGACCTTAGTTTTCCAGGGAATAACCTTAGTCTAGAGTTAAAGAGTAGTACCTTATCTCCCGAATTGAAGGTACGAGCTACAATGTGCTTATCATGCCACCTCTTCATCTTTTCTTTGTATAGCTTGGCATTCTCATAAGCGTGGAGCCTAAACTCCTCAAGTTCATGCAGCTGATTCACTCTCTTTTTACCGGTTAGCTCGGGGTCTAAGTTCAACTTCTTAATTACCCAATATGTTTGATGTTCCAACTCCACTGGAAGGTGACATGCTTTCCCAAATAATATGTGATAGGGAGAAGTCCCTATTGGTGTCTTGTATGCAGTCCTATATGCCCACAACGCATCATCTAGTTTTTCAAACCAATCTTTCCTTTGCGCATTCATTGTTTTCTACAAAATTTGCTTCACCTCTCTATTCGAAACCTCCACTTGGCCACTCGTTTGAGGATGGTAAGCTGTAGCAACCTTATGACGAATACCATACTTAGCAAGAAGATTCTTAACAATGTGGTTAATGAAATGCTTACCTCTATCACTTATAATTGCCCTTGGAGTGCCAAAACGAGTGAAGATATGCTTCTTGATGAAATTTATCACCACTCTTGAATCATTGGAAGGAAGAGCGACAACCTCAACCCATTTGCTAACATAATCCACAGCCACAAGAATGTATTGGTTTCCACTAGATGGTGGTAATGGATCCATGAAGTCAATACCCCACACATCAAAGATTTCCACCTCCAAAATGTTACTTAGCGGCATCTCATGTCTTCTTGAAATAGTACCCAACCTTTGGCATTATCACAACCCTTCACAAAAGCAATAAAATATTTAAATAACGAGGGCCAAAAGAAACCAGATTGTAGTACCTTATAAGCAGTGCGCTCTCCTCCATAGTGACCTCCATATGGGCTAGCATGACAACTTTCGAGCACTTTGTGAACCTCAGATTTCGGAATGCACCTTCTCACTACCCGATCTACGCCTTGCTTGAACAAGAATGGTTTATCCCAAATGTAGAACTTGACATCATGATTAAGTTTTTTCTTTTGTTGGGTGGTTGCACCCGGAGGATAGTCGTCACTTACTATCAAATTCACAATGTCTGCATACCATGACACTTGAGAGATATCTAATGCCATCAATTGTTCATCCGGAAACTCTTCCCGTATTTGCTCACCTTCATTCACATGTGAAAAATCCTCCAACCTAGATAAGTGATCTGCTATTTGATTCTCAGTACCTTTCCTATCTTTAATCTCAAGGTCAAATTCTTGGAGAAGTAATATCCATCGAATCAGCCTTAGTTTAGCATCCTTTTTGTTGAACATATACCTAATAGCTGCATGGTCAGTAAAAACAATCATTTTAGTACCTACCAAATACGATCTGAACTTGTCGAAGGCGAACACTAGAGCCAGCATCTCCTTCTCAGTCATTGTGTAATTAGCTTGTGTAGAATCAAGGGTCTTGCTTGCATAATAGATCGAGTGGAACACTTTATTCTTTCTTTGTCCCAACACTGCACCCACTGCTACGTCGCTTGCATCACACATGAGTTCAAATGGTAATTCCCAATCAGGAGCAATTAAGATGGGAGCTTCAATTAAGTTCCTCTTCAACATCTCAAAAGCTTTTAAGCACATCTCATCAAAGTCAAACTTCACCTCCTTCTCCAAGAGACTGCACATAGGTCTTGCAATCTTGGAAAAATCCTTGATGAATCGCCTGTAAAAACCTGCATGACCAAGAAAACTACGCACATCTTTTACAGAAATGGGAGGGGGCAATTTTTCAATAACTTCTACCTTGGCCTTATTAACCTCTAAACTAGATTTAGACACATTGTGTCCTAGCACTATGCCCTCTCTAACCAAAAAGTGACACTTCTCCCAGTTTAGAACTAAGTTAGTGTCCTCACATCTAGCAAGTACTTTATCAAGATTTCGGAGACATACCTCAAAAGACTTCCCAAAGACAGAGAAAACATCCATGAACACCTCTACAAAATCTTCCACCATATCATGAAAAATGGCCATCATACACCTTTGAAAAGTCATCGATGCATTGCATAGTTTGAATGGCATGCGTTTGAAAGCATAGGTACCATAAGGACAAGTGAACGTGGTATTTTCCTGATCCTCGGGTGCAATCAAGATCTGGTTGTAATCGGAATACCCATCTAATAAACAATAGTACTCCTGTCCTGCTAATCGGTCAAGCATATGATCAATGAAGGGAACGGGGTAGTGATCTTTCCGGGTAGCATCATTTAGTTTTCGGTAATCCATGCAAATTCTACACCCGATCACTGTTCTAGTAGGAATTAACTCATTCTTTTCGTTCCTTACCACTGTCATGCCTCCCTTCTTGGGAACACATTATACCGGACTTACCCACTTACTATCAGAGATTGGGTACATAATTATAGCATCTAGCCACTTTATTACCTCTTTTCTTACCACTTATTTCATCAAAGGATTTAGTCGACGTTGATGTTGTGCACTTGGTTTGTGATCCTCTTTCATGTAGATTCTGTGCATACATAACGCCGGACTAATCCCATGAATGTCAACCATATGCCATCCAATAGATTTCTTTCTCCGCTTTAGGATCCGCAATGCCGCTCCAACCTGTATTTCAGACAACTCTGCAGAAAGTATAACATGCAGAGTTTCATTCGTACCCAAAAATGCATACCTGAGGTGAGCCGGCAGTGTTTTAAGTTCCAGCTTTGGGGCTTCCTCAATGGAGGGTTTGGGTGGTGACCCCAACTCACGCTCTAATGGTTCTACTCTCCGCTTGTGAGGCTCCACAAGTGCCAGATTCAGACATGTTTCTATTTCTTGGGCCTCAGTGTCTTCATCTCTCTTATGACCTAAGGGGTTTTTGGGCATAACTAAGTGTGACTCTATTATGTGATCAACCACAGTAATAGCAGACAACTCTTCATAAGTAGAAGGCAATTTTTTAGCACAGTAAACATCAAATACCTCTACCTTATCATGTGCCCTCATGGTTAATTGGCCAGCTGCTACATCAATTAATGCCCTACCCGTGACCAAGAAAGGACGTCCCAGAATGAATGGAACTTCAGGATCGGGTTCAAAGTCTAAGACCACAAAATCTACCAGAAAAATCAATGAACCTACTTGCACTAACACATCTTCTACCACCCCCTCTAGCTTAGCAATGGATCTATCAGCAAGTTGAAGAATAACAGTGGTTCGTTTTGGACTACCCAACCCAAGCTTTAGATACAAAGATAAGGGCATCAAATTTATACTTTCCCCCAAATCACATAACCCCCGGGCATGAACACTTTGTCCAATTGTAATCTGCACAGTAAAACTACCCAGATCTTTTAACTTTTTGGGCAATCTGTTTTGAATCCTTGAGCTACACTCCTCAGTAAGTGCTACAGTTTCATATTCCGTGAGCCTCATCTTGCTAGCCACAATGTCCTTCACGTATTTAACATACTTCGGGATACCCTGCAAAATGTCAACCAAAGGTAGATTTATGTGAACCTGTTTAAGGAGGGAGAGAAACTTACCTAAGCATTCATCTTCATTCTGTTTTTTGAGCCTTTGTGGAAATGGAGGTGGTAATTTCTTTTGAGGAATGGGTACCTCAACATTGAAGCTTTTTACTACCTCTTCCACCTTCTTTTCTTTGTTACTTACCTCAGTGTCTCTCTTCTTTGGAGATAGTTCCTCCAATTGCAGCCCACTTCTAGTACTTACCGCATCCAATTGCTTTGGATTTGGCTCAGTATCACCGGGCAGCCCACCTTGGGGACGCAGGTTCAAAGAATTAGCCACTTGCGCCATTTGTTTCTCTAAACTCATATGGGATATCTGGATGTTTCTAATGTTCTCATCCTGCCTATCTATTCTAGCATTTAATTTGGTCCTTATTTCAGTCATGAGCTTTTGGAGTAGCTCTTCATTGGTCATCCCACATTTTTGTGCACTAGAATTTGAACTTTGGTTAGGATTGTAGTATTGTTGCCCAGCCAGCCCCTTGAGAACGATATTGGTTAACCCCTTGCGCCTGATTTTGGTTTTGGTTCCCACCCCATGAGAAGTTAGGATGGTTCTTCCAACTAGGGTTGTAAGTATTACCATAATTTTGTTGCACTCCACCCTTTTGCGCATTACCCACATAGTTTACGAAATTTGGGTTTGCCTCACATTGCTCGGTTTCATGAGTTCCACTACCACATACCTCACACCAATTTGCTGCCTGTTGCACCACGTTTACCGGTGCCTGATTTAGAGCCATTTGTTTAAATTGTAAGGTTATGTTATGTTGCATTACATTTAATTTGGCATTTATGGCAGTAACTTGGTCTACATCTAAAATCCCTACAGCCTTTTGGGTTGGAGTTCTAGACATTTCCCCCTCATACCCTTGGTTCCCTTCAGAAAGTTTATCGAGTAAGGTGAAGAATTCTTCACTTGTTATGGATAGGGCCTGTCCACCTGCTGCACTATTAAGAAGAGAACGAGCATTATAGTTTAAACCTTCAAAGAAAGTGTGAGCAAGTACCTCATTGGTTTGCATGTGGTGTTGGCAATCATTCAACATTTGTTTGAAACGCGCCCATGCTTGGTACATATCCTCTCCTTACTTTTGAACAAAGTTTATTATCTCACCCCTCAGATTCGCGGTTTTCTTGGATGGGAAAAATCGACTCAAGAACTTCTTTGCTAGATCATCCCAAGAAGTGATGGAGTTTGGTGGCTCAGAGTCTAACCAACGTCTTGCAGCTCCTAACAATGAGTATGGGAACAAAGTCAACCTTACATAGTCTGATGAGACTCTAATTGGGATGTATGTATTGGTAATTTCTATGAAAGTTCTAAGATGGATTTGAGGATCTTCATGGGGGAGACCAGTGAATTGCCCATTAGTATGAAGGATATGTACCATGTTCTGCTTTAGTTCAAAGCTACCCCCTGGTGGAGGTTTCCTAATACTCGATGCTAAATTGGCTGTGAGTGGAACTGTCACATCACGGACTGGTCTTGCGGGTACTACAGGCGGTACTTCTTGGTTATTCGGGTTTCTTTGGTTATTCACGTTTTCCGGATTATTCAAGTTGTCTTGATTATCATGATCAATATTTTTTGGAAGACCTAACCCCAATTCTCCTCGTCCTTGATTCATTTTTCTGCATTATCGTAGAACTCGTTCAGGTTTGTTGTATGGTTCGACAAGTTCTCCTTTCCTAGCCAGACTTGAAAGTCAAGTGCCTGCAATAAACAAGCTAAGATCAAGTAATTAGTATCCAAATAATCTAATTGTAAACTTCAGAAGATTGAATATAAATCAATTTCTAACTCCCCGGCAGCGGCGCCAAAAACTTGTTGCTCCCCAGTATACACGCAAGTGTACGTGGTCGCACAAGTAATATAGATTCTTTAAGAAACGAGTTATCGTTCCCAAGGGACTTATAATCAATTTATATTTAACACTTAATTCTACAAATAAAAGTAAAAGTAACCTTTTTAAGAGTTGATGATTAATTGTTAACTACACTAATTATGAACTAAATGAAAGTAACTAATTGTTAACAACTTTAATATTATGTTTCAAGCAAATTAAAAGCAATTCTAGGGTTGCAACATATACTGAATGTCATGTATTATATTATTGGCCTAGAACTAATTTCAGTTGTCAAGTTACTGGTTTATAGGGTTAATTATATGAGTCGGGATATACACCTCTCGTCGCCTACCCCAATTAGCTACCTAACTACATCGTTGAGCGGGGATATATAGACTAATTGGCGAGCATTTATATTTCATCATATTTCACAACCAAGCGAGTTGTTCGTCTGGGCGTCACTCCTGAACACAAATCACCTCGACTTAACGAGTCGATCAAGCTCTTTATATCCTCTGGTCTATCTAACCTCTCCTCTCTCAATTTTAAGTTTAAACAATAGATTTATCTCTAGATGGCCGGTAAAGAAATACTAAAACAAGAATATAAAAGTAACTTATAATGACAACCAAGAATTAATTCATAAAGCCTTTAATAGTCAGCACTTCATTCGTAGCTACAACCCCAGAACTAGGGCGTTTAGCTACTCATGCTATTAGAAAACACGAAAATACAATAGTTCATGCAATTTCTGGAAAATAGAAGAGTTAAAGGATTAAAACCTATTACAAACTTGAAGTCTTGCTCTTGCACACTAAATCAAAAGTCGAACTCTTACTAATGAACCCTAGGGGTCTATTTATAATAATTAGAAAAACTAAGACCCAATCCTAAACCAACAAGGAGTCCTATTTAGTTGTATTTTCGCTGGAAAAGTCGGCATCATGGTGGGGCCGCGCCTAGCATCGCGCCTGAAGCTTGCCTCTGAAGTTTCCTCCTTGGCGCGCCGCGCCTCTCAGAGCACCTGAGAAAGGCCTCTGAATGTTGGGCATTGGCGCGTCGCGCCTCTTATAGTGCCTGAGAGGCGTCTCTGAATGTTGGCCCTTGGCACCTCGCGCCTAGCAGTGCGCCTGCTGGCCCTGGGGGCCTTCATCTGTAGCCGCTTTTCATGATCTTTTCTTCAAGTTGACTTCAATTCCCTTGAGAGTTCCTGAAATAACTAATCATTTGTGTAAGTGCACAATCATCACGAGTTACACCAAAAATTAAGCTAATGACTAGAGATCATCCTTCAATCTAATCGACTTATGGGCAAATATTGACCACTTAGGCATATACATATGCCTAAGATCACCTTCTACCTATTAGATTAAAAAAATTCCTTATCATGTTAGAAATGACTCAAAAATATTTCTTAATTCTAATTATATATGTCAATTTTTTTACTCTACTTTGACAATTATTTAGTTTTCTTTTGATTTATATATTTTTGGAAAAATATTACTTGTTTGTTTTACGTCCTAATAGAATTAAGTATTTGCTTTAAATAAAATATATGACCTATCATGGAAGTTAATCTAAATATATGTTGTATAAAAACATTGTCTTAGCCACGAAGACAGAAGAAACATTATATATGCCCATAAAAAGATATCTTTTTTAGTATAAATACAATATAACTTAACATAATTTATATAAAAATCTCAATAGTTTTAAAAGACTAAGATTATTAGATAATGAGAAAAATATATAACTAAGATGCTAATAGAAGTAAAACTGAATTAAAAAGTTGAAATTTGAAGGCTAAAAGAATTTTGAATAATATTTTGATATTATAAAAATATTATATTTATTGATAAAATGTATTAAGATTGAACGCAATATGGGCATATTAAATAGTATTTAATAGTTGATAAACATATTTTTGGGCGGAGGGCAAATTTGAATCATTTCTAATAGGTTAAGGCTATTTTTGATCCAATAGGTGAAACGAGTGAATTTTTTAATCATTTTTATATGTTAAGGGAATTTTCAACCCGATAGCTGAAAAGAGGATATTTTTGAATCATTTCTAATATGTTAAGGGCAATTTTGAACCATTTCTAATAGGTTAAAGGTATTTTTTTATCCAATAGCTGGAAGGAGTGCATTTTTGAACTATTTCTATACATTAACGACATTTTTGACCCAATTAGTAGACGGATGACAATTCTAAACTATTTCTAATATTAAGAGCATTTTTAACCCAATAAATAAAAGAAAGACATTTTAAAACCATTTCTAATACATTAAATGACATTTTTAAACTTTTGTTGTTTTATAAATTATTAGAGAACTTAATTAGCTTGTTTGGTATAAGATTCCATGAGAGAATTATCATGAATGTCTAATCAAGCTACCTCAAATCTTTATATATTATGGCGGTACATGTGTGAGTAATTTTTGAATCAAATCATTGAAATTCATTTTATTTCCCAAAGGAAATGTGTTTGGTACGGAGAGAAATATTTTTTATTTTTTCATATTTTGATAATTGGATAATTTTTTTGGAAACAAGCTCCTCAAAAAAAGAGGAAATTAAAATAACATGCACATTTTTTTTTACTATACTTTTTAAAAATAAATGAATTTATCCACCTAGATTTTCACCTCTCCCGGTGATCGAGGATTTGACATGAACCCCTATTCTGTTAACTATATAAACAAAAGTACAATGGAGGGGGACAAGAGTCAAGACCTCCATAAGCATAAGATTACAATTATTGTGATGATAAGACCAAAAAGTTATATATTTAAACAGTATTTGCATCATAGTTAGTGTTTATTTGAGTACTGATTTTATGAAATACACTTTTGTTGGTTGTCTTTTTTATAAATGGGATAAAAATGAAGAAATTTGAGCCAAAAAAAGTATATTAAAGGGAAAAGGGTTTGAAAAATACTTTAACTTTGACCGAAATTGTTGTTATGATATCAAACTTTATGGAGGACCTTTTACCCCCTTGCACTATTTAATAGTGTATTTTAAAGGTATATATGTGCCCACGTGGACACATTACTATTTAAAATGATGCAATATTTATGATATTCACGTAGACACATATATATACCTTTAAAATACACTATTAAATAGTATAGGGGTAAAAGATTTTTTCCAATGTTTGGTATCATAACAACAATTTCGACCAAAATTAAAGTATTTTTCAAACCCTTTTCCCTATATTAAAACTTCAAAGTCTGAGTATAATTAAGCCACAAAAGCTTAACCCAAAGTTAGTTCAAATGTGCAAAATCAAGTATAAAGATTAAAGTGAAAAAAAAAATATACTTCTCTGTCTCAATTTGTGTGACACTTTTTATTTTTTGAGAGTTAAACAGTTTAAGTTTGACCGTAAATTTGTGCGTGGAATCTTCAATTTTTTTATATGAAATTATATATTTGTAAACTACGTAAAAAGTACTATAAGTTACAACAATTGACAATTTAAAATAATTAAAAGATATATGAAAATTTTATGGTAAAAAATAGATTTATTTAAATCTTAAAATTTAAAAAATAGCACATAAATTGAAACGGAGGAAGTAGTCTAATACAACACAACGCATCTAGGTTGAACAAGGAAAAAAGGTCACTGACCAAATGGCCTATCGTGAAGCACCAACTAGGTGGACTGCGGGCAATAATGCAAAATCTATTAATGTAGCATTGGAGTCCTCAGGATATTATAGAAATATTAGATTTGTACATAATATTTAGTATTTTATTTGGTAGAAATTTGGGCCTATGTATAATTAATTTATGGATTAGTTATAGAAAAAATTAGCAATTAAGTCATAATACCTAACATAATTAGTTAAAATAACAACACTTTAAAATATTTATTTAAAATGATAGAATGACAATATATAAAATAATATGTATTCAGATTTTAGTATTTAAAAGTAATTGTATTTATGGAAAGAGTCCTACATTGGCCGGATGATTTATGGTTGCTTTTCTGAAGTTATAAAGTTTTGTTTTTATTAATATAAAACTCTTGAACTTTTTTATTCATCTTTTTAATGTTTTGTATTTAATATTAATAAGACATTTTTTTGGTATTCATGTGTATATTCTCTGCAGTTTTAAACATAGTAGTATTAGCAAGATAAGTTTGAAGAAAACACAATATATAAAATTGCGAGAAATACATTATAATAAGGAAATACAAACTGATATTGAAATACATCTTGATGTTTGGAATACTAACTAATATTGAAATACATCATGAATTTTTGTAATATAAACTTAAGCAGAGAAATAGTAAGTACAATTTTAAAGTAAAAAAATAATAATAAAACTACACTTGATATTGAAATATAAATACAATTTAATTTGAATACAACTCAATATATTTGTTATGTATTAAAAAAAAGGTATCTCAACAAAAATGTATTTTCAATATTATTTTATTTTACTATTAATTTGTATTTATATTTTTTATGACTCATACAAATTTTCAATTACAAACTTAAAGTAAGTATACATTAAATATAACAAAAATAAAATAATTTCATAACATGGATATGAATACATTTTGAGCGAAAACATATTCAAATAATTTCAAGATAGTAAATAAATAACACAGAGGGCATTAGAAATTGGGATACAATTTCACTCTAATATGATATAAAATTGAAGCATCATTAACTAAACAATACACGGTTCATTCCTACACGAACGTCTATTGTGCCCCTTAAACCCACAAATACTGCAAGAATTCTTGCTCTTCTTCCCATATAACTCATTGTACGCCTTGTCACGATACTTCTTGGATGACTTTCCAGGTAGTTTTTTGTGCTTTGGAGGCCGCACTATGTCGTCCTTAATATACCCAGGTACATTTCACTCGTTTTGACTAGGTAACAGAGTAATTGGAATGTTGTATGTATCCAACAAATGTTTAATTGTATCCAAAATTGCTTCTATATTGTAATCAACGTAGCAATTATTCTCGTTCCACCTCCCAGAATGCATGACTAGAAAACTAATTCTTCCCATGACTACATTAACAAATATATATTTGTTAATGTAGTTTTTGCAGTATTCCAAAACAAAAAAATGTATCCAACAATCAATTTCATAAATGTAATGTGCGCTCAAACATCAACAGGTTCAAAAAGAAAAAATATAGAACACGCACTCAATAAATAAAGATTTGTATTTACATACAACTATTTCACCTTTAGCTCAAATACAATAAATTAACACCAATATTTAATTGTATCCAAAATGTACAGCAAGGCAACAAATTTTAGTGTACAACTCTGATCACGAACAACTTAAAATGTTGTCCAGTATATCACAAAAATTTTACGATTCTATCTCTATGTTGTTACTATTTACATTAACTAAATGGGATACCAAAAAAGTGTTTGTAATTAAAAAAAAAAACATATTCCAAACTTAAAAAAATATACAATTTCATATTGTTATTATTTACATTAAACATATTGTGATCCAAAAAGTATTGTATGCATTTAAATAAAAAGAAAACATATATGAAATTAAAAAGAATCAAACATTTTCAATCGTTCTGCATCATAGATTGGATACAAAACATCCAAAAAAAACTAAAAAATATCAAACCAAAGATTTCACAGATTCAAACTAAACAACAAAAAACAAAAATACCTGATTTCAAAATTTCTTGAATCCAATGGAACTGACGAAATTTATTGAATTCAATGGATGTGACGAAATTATAGTCGTGGATTTCAAAAATGGATTATGTTTCAAGAATATGCCGAATTCGATTCGAAGAAGCTATAAATATTGTTGATTGTTTAATTTGGAAGACAACTATTTCTGCAAATTTATTTTTTTGGAATTGTTAAGAATGGAACAGAAAAAAAATGGTCGACATAAATAATGGCAACATATCAGCTTGAAAACGTAACTAAATAATTTTTAAAATAGTTTTCTCCTTTTTTAATATTTTTGGTTTCATGTTTTTCTCTTTACTGTTATTAAGCTTTTGTATTCTTTTATTTTAATCAAAATAAAATAAATACATAACTAATCATTTAACAAACTAAAATATTGTTGTTTTTAATAAATAGTTAAACTATTGCTAAGGAGTCCCACTAAAGTTGAAAATATTATTGTTTTGAAAATTTTCCCGTTATAGACCCGACATGGTATATAGAATGTATAATTAATACCTTCTATTTGGAGGTATTAGTAATACATAGGATTTAATATCATGGGATAAGTGTCACGACCCAATCCATCGGGCCGTGCGGGCACCCACTCTAACACCTAAGTAGGAGAACCCTCATATCCCAATATAATAACATGCAGAAAATTTAAAGAAAACAGAGATAAATATAATAATATAATTTTAAAAATAATATCCTTAGACACACTTTTTAGTTAAAACTTGTAAAGTAATTTAACAACTCCCAAGGATCTAGTCTAAACAGGTACAAGAGCTACTAAGAGTACAACTGGACAAGATAAACAAAAGACACAGCTCCCACCATGCGGAAGGAAAAATAGAAGCTGCTGGAGAGTTTCTTCGTCTTCACCTAATGAAACATCACCAACCTGCATCTAGACTATGTCAAAAGACATAGCAAGAGTAGTATCAGTACAAACACACGTACTGGTAGGCATCATCGGTCAACCCGACTCCCACCGCATAATATAAGAAACCAACTAGTAAGGTCATGCAATAAAACACTCGCTTCTCCACCTTCACTCTCTCTTAAAATACTTCCAATATACACTAGTACTCCGAATACTAACATCCTTCTCAATCAACCTACCTACCAGGTACTTGATCATAGCCTAATCGTTCTGACACATTAGCAAATCCCCAATTACACCTACCAGCATTATAACTAACCACTCACTTCGTACCCTTACTTCCTCGTCACGTTACTCAACCATGGTCACATAGTACCTTACCTCAAACTTCCTTATCACTAAACCCAAACTCTTTTCCCAAGGTGAAGTCCACCCTATGCATATTCCCTCGCATACACTACCTCTATTTCCCGCCATTACGACACACGAACAACACTTACTATCCATCTCTCGCCCCTTGAACACTTTACCCTTCCACTATACCCAATAAGTTCGCTTAACACACAGAACAATCAAATATAAGCCAATACAACAATATACCCACTATGTGCAACATATATAAGTCATCGCCACCATATAATCGCATGCATATAGTGAACATATACAATATCATCAACATATACGATTATGTAAATCATTGGTCCTCTCATGGAACTCAAATTCAAACAGTTAGCATACCAAAATGCGGTATCCGGTTCAAGGTTTGTGTCGGAACGTGGCAACCGATACCATAAATATGTCGGAATATGGAAACCAATCCAAGTTAGTTATGTCGGAACATGGCAATCGATCCAGGTTGGTTATGTCGGAATGTGGCAACCAAACCATTCATCACACCACAATTACAATCACAAGTATATTCTCAAGATCATACGATTAAGTCATGATTCATGGAATCCCTCATTCCTCTATCTCATATTCAACAAGTGTGATCAATAATGCAACATCCATATACATGTAAGTATCAAAATGAAGCAACAACACCATACATCACACAATCCTATAATCACCACCATCTCCTACAATGAATTTACTCATCAAACACATTATGCAAACCCTAATTCGACCATACTCAGCCTTAAGTCATCGTCTAAGGCTTCTTTCTAGAGTTTGAATCATAGATCATTCAGTGCACTAAGGCCTACGCATAAATCCTACCATCGATTTACATATATTACGCATTAAGCATAGATTTTGACTACTTAATTCATAAACCTAGCCTACCTAGGCGCCAAGCAGTTGCACGGAGTTTTGGTCTTTGGTTCTGATTTTCAGAATTCGTGACAGTGGTCTTGACCAAAAATTCACAATCCATCGACATCTTCATGCTAAAAATCTATCTCCCTTCTCCCCAACCTTAGAACAACTTTTATGAGGTTTCTAGGGTGTTTTACGACTTATTTAGGTATTTTAGGAAGATGGAAAAAAATACGATTTCTCGTAATTTACGTTCTGCCTCACCTATTCCACTCTGGAGCCAACTTACCCCGCCTTGGCGCCGCCACCCTAGCGGTATCTGGCCCGCTATGGCGGGACAATGGCCCAGATTTTCCCCAATTTTTGTTTCTCTTAAATAATGACGGTTTGGATCGTTACAATAAGTCTATGTAAAGACAAAAAAATATCCCTCAAATCATTTTCATCATTTTGTTTATTTTCTTAATTTTATGTTTTATATTTGTACTAGTAAATTTATTTAAATAAATTATTTAGAGAGAGTTGTTTGTTACTAAATAAATCTAAAACAAATCAATATAATATTTGAAATGTGAGTTGTTTAACATTTACTAATAATTAAAATGCACTTTATACGAATGACCAAAATGGAATTAATTGTTTTATTACGAAAGTTGAGATCCCACACGTTGGGTTAATCACTAAGGTCTTATATATACAATTTGATGTGGATGATTTCGATCGAGATTGATGTTTTGAATGCCTTGCTTTTGGGATTTTGATAGAATGAGTTGTGACACTTTTGGAAGAGGGAGCCATACTAGGTTATCACTGTTCTAGAAGAGGAAGCGTAGCTAGTAGTTAAAGCTTACGAGTCCTATACAGATATAGTATGCAATAAAAAAAACCAATGACAAATTATATCTCTCTTTTCAGAAGAACTAGAAATTTCATACTGATTATTTTGATACTTTCAGAAGATTTGTAACTAAAAAGTATGCCCTTTATGGTATTCACTATTAAAGAAAAATAGTTTCTAAAAATGCAAAAAATGGTATCAATATCAGGATCACTCTGTAGGATATAATCCCTACTCGCCATGAATTTAACCAACGCCATTTGACATCGTCTTTTCATGTCGAAGACACATGTTTGATTCCCAAAAGGGATAAGTACTCATTCCTGGCCGCTTTCAATTAGTGTACATTGCTGAGTGATCGCTTGCTATCTGGATGAAAAATATGGTCTGAAAACTTCCTCTCTCCAAGTTGTTTGAATGAGACTATCTGATGTCCTTTCATCTCAAATTGAATGTAATAAGATGCTATGTTGGTTTCATAATGGGGTTGTTCACTATAAGCTATCAACGCTGTCTTGGATCGAACGTTGACTTATCTTATTGTCGCGCAATCTTTAAGCTATCAGCGCTCAGTGCTATGTTGGTTTCATAATGATTTACTCAATTTTACTATTATTTACCGTCTTTTCGATTTTAAAAATATATGATTTATATTTTTAATTTAAAATTAATATTTTGTGAGTGATCAATTTATCAAGATGATCACAATTAATTATCTTCAAATAATTCAAGTGAAAAATAGCAAACATGAGAAAAAAATTGCTCTTCTCCTAGCTAGTTAGAAAGGCACAAAAAATAATATTGTCCGACAATTATCTACCTTGATCCAATTACATAATAGTCCAAGAGTATAATTGGAATTTTTAATTCAAACACAAGATGAGGTGGGAAACAATGAACCAAACATTTGATAAAAATAAATCATGCATTACTAATCCTTGCACTACTTATCCTTGTGTTACTAATCCCTGCATTATAAATCTTTGTACCAAATGACCCCTGAATGTATATGTTTGTTGTACTACTATTTGATTTTCATGTAAAGTGAAGGTGCCACCTTTCAACATTATTTTTAGTATAACTTACATAAATCCCATAGTGTAAGACTTAAATTACCTTCTATCCCTACTCTTTTCTATTTTACAAAAATCCCCTAAAATATCAGTCATGCGGATACATAATTGGCTGTCCTGATACATAGTTGGTTGTCCCGAATACATTAATTCTGCCCTACAATAAGTGTCAATCTGTTGTGCTAAAACAGGAAATAAATCTGAAAATCTAATTAAATCCCATAAATTACGCTTACGTTTCTTTTTACTATCAATTAGACAGATGCTAACCCTAACAGAACGAAGAAATTCAAAATTCAAATCCCTTCCCCATGTTCGTCGAAGAAACCTATCAAAGTGATGAAGAGATACAAAGCTTTTATGCGTGCAATTGTGTGTGTTGAAGGTAGAAAAAAGAGACACACATTCTCTTAACATGCTTGAATAAGAAATTGATGATTTCTGTTACATACAGATAACAATATATATAGTTGATACAAACAGTTCAAATGTGAAGGGGAAGCAATTGTACATGGATAAAGCTATTCTAATGGCTGTAATGGAAAAATACAAAATAGATCATAGCTTTAATTTTCGAGTTGAAATATCTGATAACAAAAGGTATGTGACCAGAATAATTGTGTTGTAATACACATTTTTTGATACAACATGAACATGTCGATCTTGTTGAGATCTTCCAGAATATGATAAAGTAAGGCGAGGTATGAACGATACAAAAGTGATACAATTATTGTTGGTCAAAATATTGGTTTGTGAATCTCACCCATTGCAGCAGAATTAGAGATCGATGTGTTGAGGAAAAAATTAGAGATCTGATACATCGTTGAGGTGAAGAAACAAGAGTTTGGATTTTCAATATATCAGTTATGCATTGATACAACAAACAAAAAGGTTGAAGAGATGCATAGCTTTGATGAATCATTCATACCTTTTATAATGTTGGGTAATCATTTTTTGAATTTTGTTTTAGAGATGGATAATTGTGTATTTGTTCATGCAATAATAGAATGTTGTGTATCCGATACATTTTATCATGTATCAGCTATGTGGTTTAGTAGATGTAATATTGTGTTCCAAAAAATTGTGTATCTAACACACAATTTGTGCCGTTGTGTTTGATAAAAAATTATATTTGATATTTGCACGGTTTAAAAGCCGAATGTTGTGTACACGATTCATTATGTTGTGTATCTAATACATGAATTAATATATGTATAATTAATGTGCTCCATATTTATTGTATCAGATACATAGCTGCAAGTTCTTCACATTTTGCCTCAAACTAAATAAATTTTTGATAATAACATTTTTGTATCACCATTTATGAATTTGATACATACTTGTGTGAAGTTAATAAGTATCAGATGCATTGTTATGTGCCAAGATCGCTATTATGTAATGTATCATAGTGTTGATAAAATTGTAATGTATCGTAGTGTTGAAACAAAGGCATTATACATTATAAGAAACAAAATTAACTTAATACAATAAAAATCTAGTTAATGTATCCCAAACTATAATCGTAAGATAATTCAGTAAATGATGAAATTGTAATGTATCATAATGTTGAAACGAAATCATTATACATTAATTTAAGAAACAAAAACAACTGGATACATTAAAAATTTGAACCTATATATATCAGAAAAAGATGAACAAGAAAAATTTGAAAAAAAATCAACAATTTGATTTGTTTCGACTTCTCCTTCTCAACATTCACTTTAGAAGACGAATGTACATCCACTTTTTTCTACATTCACTTTAAAAGACGAATGTACATTGTAACACCCCAGATTCGTGAAGGAAATATTTGCAGAATTTTCAAATTTGGCAGGTGCCCAATCCGCATCAGGATTTGGACAGCTTTTAAGTTAAGGGTGTTTTTATCTTTTCCCACTCTTCTTTTAATTCCTAAATTAAAAGGGTTTTAGTTAGTCATTTAAAATCCTAGAAACCTAACTAGAACTTACCTAAGTCATTTAATTAACTAAAACAAAAGAAAAGAAGAGAGTAGAGAGAGGGGCGGCCGAAACCCT
>JAJOOS010002828.1:0-34565 GCA_029582725.1 Solanum chiquidenum | reverse complement strand
GTACTTGAAAGGTACTGAGCATGCAGGATAGAATAAAGCTGAAATAAACATTTAACTGAACGAGCAATAAAGCAAGAGCATAATCTGAACATGATATAGATACTGAATACTGAGCTAACTGAATGCAATGACCAAATTTATAACATGCTGAAACTGAATACTGACTGTACTGTAAATGATGTCAATGCAATAGAATCTAAGTGAACTGTGGGAGCTACTAATAACCGACAATAAAACCACATGAGCTAAATGTGGAGTCCGATGTATTTGCCCCATCTAGAGGACCCAATATACCTAGCCAAAGGTATAGAGGCATGACTGGCGTGATCACTAACTGATATTGCCCACATAGGGGAGTTACACCTACGTGGCTAGTAGTTGTGGGACTATATGGGTACGTTGAACCCTATTCCAACTCGGTATTATGCTACTCCCAATAGATTAAGTGATTAACATATTATGACTGAATTTTTCTAATACTGGATACTCAAAATTGAACATGCAAAACTGAGAATGCAACAATTAATATGGTAATGATGCATTCATAAACTGAGGCATGTATAACTGAATACATTATGAGTGAAATACTGAATAGCTCAAAATAATGACATGTAGATACTCATACTTGAAAACTCATTCTTAGAAAACAATTCAAAATCATATTATACTATGATCATTGATGACTTGGAAAGTCATACTGCATAAACATTGATGGTATATCTAGATACCATTTTCATACATTGATGACCTACTCGATTGTCATACTAATCATGTTTTAGAAGTTGCTTCTCAAAACTCAACTTAACTTTCTCAAAAACTTAGTTTAGAACTCACGTGTTGTAAAAAAAAGCTTCTCAAGATTTATAACTCAAAATAGGGTTTATGCTGAAATATACTTATAATGTGGTGTTCAAAACTGGAGCATGTATATCTGAATAACTGAAATATCTGACCTAGCATGTGTATTTCAAGAACTAAAGAAATACATAGCTAGGGTTCTGAAATTCATGCAATAAACTGAGTACAAACATGATAATCTAATTTGGAACATTGAAATAACTAATTCATGATGATCTGTTGAAATTCTAGAAACCCTAGGTCTGTTCATAATCATGGAATCAAGAATCTGAATGAATTCTAGGGACCTAATGGGCAAAAGGAACCCACTACTGAAATCCCACATACCTCGTGACGAATTCCATAAAGAAATCTTCGATTTCAGGGCTAGAACTGGAGGAAACTTGATGCGTTCTTGAACTAGGGTTCTTGACCTCTTTCTCCTCTTAGTGTTTTAATTTTTCTAAGTTTTGAAGAATGATCCGAGTTAGGTAAGTTTTAGTTATGTTTCTACGTTTAAACTGACTAAAACCTCATAATTTAGGGTCTAAACGGCGTAGCTTAGGGGTCCAACGAAATAGAAAATGACCAAAAGACCCCTGACTTAACTGTTGTCGGAGTGATCGATGGTCGGGACCTACGGGCCGTACGTTAATCTACAGTCCGTAGATTGGGTCTGTAAGTCAATGGCCCGGATCTTGATGCTCCAAAGAAAAATCGCTTCTATGTACTTCAAGCTAACGAGGAAAAATGAGTTAATCTGAATGAAGGCACCGATATGTAATAGTTCCTTATAGTTGTGAATGTGTTGTTAAGGTCCCTATGTTGTATTAAGGTTCCTATGTTGTTTTCATGTTAGCCTTAGTTGGGTTTAGTCTTAAGTGGGGGATAGTATGTTGAATAGTAAGGTTGTTGAGAGTTCGATATCCTTATCTCTTTCTTCTATTTCTATTCAAGCTTGAGACCAAGAGTTCCTTGTAGCTTGTTTCATGTTTTGGAGTCATGTGTGGATATGTGTTTCCATGGTCTCCTTATGTTATGCATGTTCTTGATGAGTTTATGTTTAAATGAGAAAATGAGTTTTTATGAATTATGTTCCTCATGTTGATGTGCATTTAGTATGAGTTGTGTCTATACTTCATGAGGTGAATTGTTGAACATGTCTAAATATGCTTTTAAGAGAAATTGCATAATATGCTTAATGATGTTATCATGAGCATGATATGAGTTGGATAAGGTAATTCCTCCAATGTAATGAGAAATTTTGAAGTTATGTTGCGTAATTAGTTTGTAGATGTAGTTCCTACTTTCTTGTGTTGCATTGAGCTTATTGATGTGGAGTTGATGGTTCCTCCTAGTATTGTGCATTGTTTATGATGTTGCATGCATGATGGGATACTAGTCTTGAGTCATTAATCCCTTAATGTGTTTAATGTGTCATTCAAGGCCGAATATTCCTAAGTGGGGGATAATGTAACGACCCTAAAATCTAGTAGGTGAAACTAGAGCCTAACGAGTTTTGTTTTGAGTTTGTTACAAGGTAGCATGTTGTATAATGTTATTCTGAGCTATGGTTCAAGGGTTTAGGGGTTAAACATCAAGGTACGAATCCCCAAGGACCACCCTAGGGGTCCTTGATGAGGACCCCAAAGCCTAACCCCCAAGACCCCAAGAAACCAAAAATATGCCCAAGTGTGGTGACCTACGCCCCGTAGGTCCATCCACGCCCCGTGGATGGCCTCCGTACATCAAGGTCCCCAAAACCACCTTGATGAACCAAACCACGATCTGACATAATGGGGTGTCACTCCACTTACGGTCCATAGTTGGGGGTTCGTGGATGGCAACTATGTTGCTGTCTTGGACTCGGCCAAAGTGGGGCTAGTTTGATAAATTCATTTTAAGTCTAGTTTAGTTAATGGATGGGTTTTATTGGTTTATTAAGATATTTTAAGAGTTTTTAAAGTATTAAACTCTATTTTAGAATTCATTATTTCAAATCACCCCAAATATAGAAACCTCTCTTCTAAAAAGTTCTCTCTAGAAACCTCCATTGGAGGTGAAGGATTCAAGCTTCCAAGGTCAAGACTTCAAGTTTTTCAAGGGATTTTCGTGGGATTCTTCCATAAAAGGTATGGTAGTATTTATCCTTGACTTAGTTTCTTTCAAGGAGCCAATTTCAAAGATGATTTCAAGTCTCCAAAAGTTCCCCAAAAACCCTAGTTTTCAATCTTAGCACGGGTTCGATTTTAAACATTTTCCAAAGGCTTCATTGCATTGAATTATGAATGAATTGTGGATTTAAAGATGAATTAAGATGATTTCTCCCTTGAACCCATGCTTTTGCCCCAAATTCCTAAATTGTGATTTGTGATTGGGAATTGATTGATCATGAAAGAATGTTGATTTGTTCATGTTTATATTGGATTGATGATTGAATCATGTCAATTTCCTCATCTATTGTAGTATCTTAGATTTATGGGTTGATGTTAGTTCATAGCCTTGAAAGGCAAGTTCATGAAGGATCTATGAATGACTATGATGTGAAGTATGTATGTGTGATTTCAATGAAAGTGTTATGATTATGTTTAGAATGAATATATGTTATGATTGAAAGCATATTATCAATTAACACTCATGAATGATGATGATAGAATGTGAAGGATTTCTATAATGTGATATTGTAACTTGAATTGGTAGACTAAGGCATCCTTTTCTTGTATTGAAGAATGTAATGAACTTGAATTGGTAGACCTAATGTTGGTAGCTTTTTCATAAATGAATGATGAAGTATTCTAGGCTATGTCTTGAACCGGTAGATCTAATGTCGGTAGCCCTTCATGATGAGTCTAGAAACTGATGAATGAATGATAAACCTTGGATCGGTACACCTAATGTTGGTGGCCCTTTCATGTGTGAAATGATGAACCTTGGATTGATAGACCTAATGATCGTGGCCCTTTCTTGGAAAGTCAATGAGCTATCCTTAATGTACCTTGAATCGGTAGACCTAATTGTGGTGGCCCTTTCTTGTGTAATGTACTTTGGGTCGGTAGGCCTAATATTGGTGGCCCTCTCAAGTACAATAATGTTAATGAAAATGAACTACTCTATGGGAATGGAGGCGAAGCACCGAGTCGATATGGTCGGATGGAAACTCTCCCAATGTTAGGCAATAATTTCAATGATCATCTTCCTTATCCCATAACTATGTGCCCACATATGACATCTAGTGGATCCACTTAAGCTAAAATATTACTAGTTCTACCTTAGGCAAGTAGAACACCTTTCTTCGGTGTGGGGTCATATGACACCGGATTCCATGATTTAGCTCTCATGGTCTATGTCGGTTAAAGCTTATTCCCATCATGTGAGATGTGCATTATGGTTTCTTGAGGTGTTTTATGAAGTGTGGGTGGTAGTATAGGATTCCATCCATGCATTGTATGAGTAGGCTTTGAGAGAGTCATAGTGAGCTCTCTAAGGTCTTAATGACTAATGTATAAAAGTTCTCTAAATGAAGCTAATGAAGAATGTTGACTCTTATATGCTTAATGTAATGATGCATGCTATACTTGGATTGTATTATGAGTTACTTCCTTTTCATACCTTATGTAGTGTTTATGTCTCTTATGTATGAGTATTGTATGAAGATGGAAAGGATGAATGGTAAGTTCACTTTTGGTGGCCTTAATGTGGTATCTAGTGTGGATGGTGGTATGAGACGCTATTCATACATTGCACAAGATATGGCTTGGGGTTACTTGAGGTGAAAGCTTAATGTAATGAAATGTCATGTATGTTGATTATGCTCAAATGTGAAGAAATGACTTGTATGTTGGTTATGGTTGTATATTATGCCTCTTATTCTTATGTTCATGAAGTTTTCTCAAATTGGCATATATTATGACTTTCAAACAAAATGTTCGTTTTAAGCATATTTTTGCATGGCTATCATACTTAGTACTTAATTGTGCTAACCCATATTTCTTCATGTTTTACTACAATTGTAGGTTCCGGCAAGTGAGTTGCTTTCTCTCTTGTTGAAGCTTGGATTTGAGATTCTCCAAGACTCAGTGGTATATCCTCATAGATCGAGGACAAGTACTTCAAGTTTCATTTTCTTTCATGTAAAAGACTATTGTTAGACTTTTCGATTGTAAAGGGCTGTGACCCTACTTTTGTTTCAGATATTATTTTTAGATGGCCATGTGAGACAATAGACTTTCGTTGTGTTTCAAGTGTTTTAAATGAGTATATTGATTGTATGGTTTTAAAGAAAGTTTTAAATTCTGTACCGTTTTCCTTATATCAAATGTTATGAATGCTATGAGGCTTGTGTGAGACTCTTTAGAGTCTTGTATGACGTGTTGCATTTGGGTTCTAGACTTGGGTCGTAACAATGTTTGACCTTATTCTTGCTTTGACAAGATACGTAAGCAGCCTTTTTTTGAGGTTCGGTCTAACCAAGGAAAAATCTAGAAAGTCCGCATCACAAAAACTGGGACAAAAAAAGTATTTTTTTAATTTCGAATAAAAATGTTTCTCTTCCTTATTTTATAATCTTTTAAAAAAAAGATACAAAAAATTGTTTCTGTAAAATGATTTTTTTCCTTTAACAAAATAATAATTCTTGACTTGGGTGGTACCAACATGTTTAGAAATGTGCATAAGAAAAAAGGAAAGAAAGTGTTAAACTATTTGGCAAGACAGGCCAACTTTATTGTGACCTATCGACTTCTTTTGGTATCTCTTGATATTTTTATGAAATACTTGAGAAACTGTTTTGCTCAAAGTTAAGGCTAAAACAAATTTGAACTCATGTTTCATGTGCATTGTGTGGTGAGCTTTAGATATAAAATTCAATGACATGACCTTTTTTATCTAGAACTTGGCCCGAATGTTAGTCGGAGCAAAATTTTGAGCAACATTTCACTTGGGAAAGGATTATAGGCTTTCTTTGATCCGATTGTACCCTTCAAGCCTATCGAATGACATGCTATCCATATAACTACCATTTTGACCATAAAACCTTTTTATTTGAATAACCACATCTTAGCATATATCCTTTTGAGTGCATAAATACACTATACCTTGGTACCATCTCCCTGAGCGCACTATCAATTATCTACGCAACATCAAAGACCTATGTTGGTTAACAAAGTGAAAAGGCCAAATATGCAAAAGTTCATAAAACGACAAAAAAAAAGCTAGAATAAAAAAAATGAAGAAAAATTCTCCAACAAAGAGGAGAGAAAATGGGAAAAAAATGAGGAAAAACTTTCGAGAAAACAAAGGTCAAATGCAAAAATGAAAAAAAATTGAAAGCATTATGCAAGTTTTTAGGAGGAAATAGTCACTTTATCCCAAATGAATATCCTACCTTTCCCAAAGCCTAAATTACAAGCTAATGACCAGTCCTATTTTTTCTCATTTTTGGTGTTCTCACATCAGTGGATACTTACATAAGGGCCAAGCATATGGTATCTGATTATCATGCATTGAATATCATTCCGAGTGTGCGTAACTTCTAAAACATCCTAAGATCAAAACACTTATATTGTGTGAAGTAGGACTTCATTAGTTGCAAGGGCACTTGAAACATAAGGATATGAATAATTATATCCCTTAATTTAGGCAAGATGAACTCATACTTAAGTATGTTCGAGATACCATTTGAAACTATAGGGATTACTCAAAGTTGATCTCAAATTTGTCTTAAAAAGTAGTTGAAGGTTATTCATTTGCATAATACTAATTATTGGTAACAACTAAAGTCAAAATATTGGCAACCATGAACTGATTCGTTTCTCAAAATATGTCTTTTATAGAAAAAATATTTTTTGATTTTTGTGAACTACGTTTGGCCCTATTCTTTCTATAAAAGATACGTAGGCAATCCTACAATGGGGTCGGTCTCACAAAATAAAATTTTATATCCTTGAAGGAATGAAATTGGATCATTTTTTAAAATAAAAAATGGTAAATGATAGATTAAAAAGAGTTTCAAAGTTCCTCATTTTAAAAACTGGGGCATATTTTTATTTGTTAAAAAAAATCACTAGGGAATAAGCACTCTAGTTGCATTTTAACCTTAGGGAACAAACACCCTATCATCTTTCATTTCTAAGGAACAAACTCCCTTATTGCATTTTTTTCTTTTGGTACAAGTATATCTCATTCATGCTAATAGCGTAAAAAATATTTTTCTGGTGCAAACTAGGCAAAAATAATAATAATGTTGTGGTGATTCTATTTGATGATTCTATTAAGCGAGATCTTACTAAGTAATGAAATTAGTGTAGTAAGACCCTCATGGACAATGAGATTTATTGTAGCAGGACCCTCCTGGACAATGGGATTTAGTGTAGCAGCACCCTCCTGGACAATGAAAATTAGTGTAGCATGACCCTCTTGGACAATGAGATTTAGTGTACAAGGACCCTCCTACATAATGAAATTTAGACTAGCAGGACCCTCTTCCATAATGGGATTTAGATTAGCAGGACCTTTCTGGACAATAGAATAGAAGGACCCTCCAACTTAATAGGATTAGCAGGACCCTCCTACATAATGGGATTAACAGGACCCTCCTACATAATGGGATTTAGATTAGTAGGACCTTCCTAGATAGTGGGATTAGCAGGACCTTCCTGGATAATGGGACTATTAAGCCCCTCCTGAAAAATGGGATTAGCAGGACCCTCCTGAATAATGGGACTAGTAGGACCCTCCTGGATAATGGAATTAGCAGTATCCTCCTGGAAAATGGGATTAGCAGGACCTTCCTGGATAATGGGACTAGCAGGACCCTCCTGGATAATGGGACTAGCAGGACCCTCCTGGATAATGGTACTAGCAAGACCCTCCTGGATAATGGGATTAGCAAGACCCTCCTGGATAATGGGATTAGCAGGACCCTCCTAGATAATGGGACTAGCAGGGCCCTTATGGATAATGGGATTAGCAGGACCCTCATGGATAATGGGATTAGCAGGACCCTCCTGGATAATGGGACTAGTAGGACCCCACTGGATAATGGGACTAGCAGGACCCTCCTGGATAATGGGACTAGCAGGACCCTCCTAGATAATGGGACTAGAAGGACCCTCCTAGATAATGGGACTAGCAAGAACCTCCTGGATAATAGGACTAGCAGGACTCTTCTGGATAATAAGACTAGCAGGACCCGCCTGGATAATAGGACTAGCAGGACCCTCCTGGATAATGGGATTAGCAGGATCCTCCTGGATAATGGGACTAGCAGGACCCTCATAGATAATGGAATTAGCATGACCCTCCTGGATAATAGGACTAGTAAGACCCTCCTGGATAATGGGACTAGCAGGACCCTCCTGGATAATGGGACTAGTAGGACACTACTGGATAATGGGACGAGCAAGATCCTCCTGAATAATGGGACGTAGTATAGCAAGGACCCTCCTGTATAATGGGATTAGCAGTATCTTCCTGGATAATGGGATTAACAGGACCCTCCTGGATAATGGGATTACCAGGACCCTCCTGGATAATGGGATTAGCAGGACCCTCCTAGACATTGGGACTAGCAGGACCCTCCTGTATAATGGGATTAGCAGGACCCTCCTGGATAATGGGATGAGCAGGACCCTTCATGATAATGGGACGAGCAGGACCCTCCTGGATAATGGGACTTGCAGGACCCTCTCGGATAATGGGACTAGCAGGACCTTCCTGGATAATGGGATTAGCAGGACCTCCTGTATAATGGGACTAGCAGGACCCTCCTTGATAATGGAATTAGCCGGACTCTCCAGGATAATGGGACGAGCGAGATCCTCCTGAATAATGGGACGCAGTATAGCAAGGACCCTCCTGAATAATGGGATGTAGTATAACAGTTCATGAATAATGGGACGTAGTATAGCAAGGACCCTCCTGAATAATGGGACGTAGTGTAGCAAGGACCCACCTAAACAATGAGAATTAGGGTAGCAGGACCCTCCTAAACAATGAGATTAGCAGGAAGCTCCTACATAATGTGATTTGGTTACTTTCTCTTAGGATAAGCACTTCCTAGTCTGAGACTTTTATTTTTCATTTTTCTCCTAGGATAAACAATTCCTAGTCTGAGTTTATTTTTGAAAGTTTACATCTGCTAATAACTCACAAAAAATTTCCAGTGAAAACTGGGGCAATTTTTTTGTTTATTTTTTTTGTTTGTGATGATTTTCAAGTTTCTTAAAGCGAGACATGGATTTGAAATTCAAAAACAAAGTTTCTACTCTTTTCAGAATGATCAATTACCATGATAGCTAGAATCAGCTTGTTCGATGCATGTATCAACCTGACTTCCTGACATCAATTTATATTCAGCATCAAGAAAACATGCATTCATTGAAGAAAATTTTCAAATTGTCATTTTTGAAGAGTGTCAAAACCTCACTCTAAGTGGCAAGTTGAGCCTCAATTCAATTCAAGATTAAGATACTCAAGAGAAACTGCATAGATAGGAGCTTGTACTATTATTTTCCTTTTGACTATTAGCTTTCATTTTATTTTATTTTTGTAAGGATAGGAGCCGCAATGACCTGGAACCTCAATGGAACCTCACTTAACTTCCAACTCATCACCTCGTTTCTTCGAACTATACGCAACCTGATTCCCTTATAACTCGGGATATGTAGGATGTCCAAAATCAAGACTCGATCGCACAAATTTTTTCTTCAAATACAAGTCCGGTCAAAAAAATTCACGTTATCTACTTCTTTGTCTGAAAACTCTTCGTGTTTCTAGTCAAAGAGGGGGGAACTGTAGACACGTAATTTTTTATTGAACTTAAGTTTAACACCCTTTTAGAGCTTAAATATTTTATAAAAATCTAAATTAAATATTTGACTTTTACCTTATTTTATTAACTTTATTTTAAAAAATTTGAAAACAACAAAAATAGAATCACATTTTAAGGTAAAGTTTTATTTTCAATTGTTTAAAAAGAAATAAAAGTTTACAAAAAATATATGTGTTCTTTTAGTTTAGATTAATAAATAAGCTAATATTTCTTAGTTATCTTTTTCAAATTGGATATTTAACTTTTTAATTCAAAATAATTAATTAATTTTTTATATATTTATTTTATAAAATAAAAAATAACCTAAAGTACTACCCATTACCCACTCTACTCCCCACTCCCCCATATCCCACAACTCCCTCACACTCACCCCTATACTGCCCCCACTCATACGTACAACACACCCCACCATACACACCCACAACACACACTTACACTACTCCTAAAACAATACTACACACACAGACGCACACATACAATCTGTACACTACCTAAAAAATTAACATCACCAAAAACAATACACACAACAGATACACGGACGAAGAAAAAGAAGAAACCAACATAGACAGACAACAACCAAGAGAAAACAAAATAAGAACAAAACATTTTTGGTTTTCCTTTCAACTACAACACACGGACAAGGCAAACAAAAATCATCCCCCACTTTATATTTTTTCACTCACAAATAGAAGTTGAGTTTGAGGTTCACTTTCGTGGTTTCAAGTTCGTGGTTCCTTATTAGGATTGTGTCCTTTTCGTGAATTGAATTTTCGCAAGAGGTACCATTTAATTTTTATTATGTACTTTGATTTTTATGATTATATAATATTCGATTCCAATGTTATGAAGTTTGATTGAAATTTAGGTGTGTTTATTTTGACACAATAATATTGAAATATTTCCTATTTGTTCTATTGTACATTATTTTTCATTTTGTATCATATGCTATTATTAATTATCTCTTGCATCCAACCAAAATTTACAAAATAAGTGAAAAAATTATTCTAATAGTTTTTTAGTAACCTTCATCTAAAATTAAAAATGTTCATCCTAGAATGATTAAGAAATGAAAAGTTACACACATTTTTTTAAAATTTTTTAATGTTTTGTATGACTTGTAAATATACTAAAAATATAAATGCATCTATGTCGAATTTTAATATGAAATAACTTTATATTTGTTAAAGATTTTAGACTTTTATTATTTAAATATTATTCATGAATATAAATTGTATAAAATAATTTAGTCACTAATAATACGCTATATGGCCCGTTAAAAATATTTGTTTTGATTAAGAATATGGTTACACATCTTTTTCTTGAGACATTAAAATAAACTCAAGGATGCAGTGACGCACCTTGTCCAAAACTATAATTATATTTCATTAATTTAAAATAACAATGTTAGATAAAGTAAATAAGTGTGATGCAAAGAAGACAATTGTGTCTCTAAACATAAAGACCAAGAATGTGATTACGTATCTAGGTCGAGACCAAATAAAAGTTCAACAATAAAAATATTAGCAAAACTGTAGCATATAGAATATATCCAAAAGTAGGTAAAATAAGTAGAAGTCAATAAAAGTGACCGTGCTAGAACCACGGGAATCGAGGGATGCCTAATACCTTCCCCTCGATTATTTTGTACTCACGCCCAATTTCCTGGTGGGCGACGCATTCATGCATGCAGGTCCCGATAGACGACCTAGTAGACCTTTTCAACAGCAGGATTGACATCTATCCGATTGGCTAGTCCCTTTCCTCCTGAGCTGCCAGAGTTGAGAGATTTGTTAGCTTTTGTTGTATATAATTTTATGGGTAGGCTGGGGCCCTATCCCGCCAATCTTTACTACTCTTAGAGGCTTGCAGACTAGTGTGTGGGGTTTATAGCTACGTTATAGCCATGCTAGCCTAGTTTGTTGGTTTACTAAAGCTTGTGGCTTGTTTGATGTATTTTCTTAATATGTACCTGCTTTCAGTTTTGGTATAGAGATCATGGTGGCCTCGACAGCCTAATCAGGACTTCTGTGCTTGTTGGCTATTTCTTTATATGAACTCTTGGGAGTATCTGTTTCTTTTATAGATTTGTTGACAGGGGCCTCACCGCCAATGACTTAGTTTTAAGCCGAGATATACTAGTTTGTTTTCTTGATTCCGTGTGGCTGCCATGCGCTAGTAGCAAATGGTTCAGCAGGGTCAGCTCGGGCCTTAGTTTTTGCATTAGGAGTCGATTGCGCCCCTTGAGTTTGGGGTGTAACAAACTTGGTATTAACGCAACATCGTATCCTAAGGAGTTTGCAAGCTGTGTCAAGTAGAGTCTTGTTTACAAAATATGTTGTGCATCACATCCAATAAGCAAGAAGCTATTGGGCATGTTAGAATGACTATCCTTCTTTTGCTGACCTCGTGTTATAGAGCGGTGTCTTAGGGGTTGAGGTTTCTGGCTTATAATTGATAATTGTATGCAGATAGAGATGGCTGGCATTAGACAAACCACAACTAGCCAGGGGCTAGATCCAGCTACATGCAAGGGTACCGGAAAGGTACCAAAGGTGGAGGTAGCCCATTGTGAGACCCAAGGGAGACATCTTATCAACCCCATATAGCTTCTCCACCGCTTCAGTTGCCTCGAAGGGCTACATGACCCCAGACACCACTAGCCATACCACCCCTAGTTCCTCCTATTCCATTTGATCGAGATTTAAGAGTGCAATATGTATGTTAGCACAGTTAATAGCTGCACAACGCCAGCCAGTTGCGCCTGATGTTTTCAGACTTTCTGAAGGGCCTGGAAGTTCGAGAGTTCATGAATTTTTTGCATTGAATCCTCTATAGTTTACAGGTACAGATCGCAGAGAGGACCCTCAACACTTTGTTGCTCAAGTTCATAGGATCTTCAAAGTCATACATGCCTCAATGACTGAGTCAGCTGAGTTTCGATTGCATGATATTGCAATAGTGTGGTACAAAAGTTGGGAGAGATATAGGGGAATATATGCATCTTTACCGACTTGAAATAGCTTTACAGAAGCTTTCATAGATCACTATTTTCCTCGAGAGATTAGGGATACCCAGGTGGACAAGTTTCTAAACACCCGACAGGGTAGCATGAGTGTTTCAGAGTACGGGCTGAGATTTGATTCGTTGGCTATATATGCACCAGCATTTGTTGATACGATGCATGAAATGGTGCGTAGATTTCTGGGAGGGCTTCACTAAGACTATATCGATGCTTGTTCTACCGCTGCACTAAATGATAATATGGATATCTCGCAAATTCAGGCCTTTGCACAGGGCATAGAGGATCAAAAACATCTACATTATATAAGTGAGAGGGTCAAGAGAGAGAAACAGAAAAGGGTGAGGCCCGCTGGTTGACAGTGAGATTTTCAAAGTGGTCCCATACCCCGATATTCTAGTAGGCCACCTAGACCTCTACCACTAAAGTTCCAGGGTAGTAGATTTGATCGTCAGGGACAGTCACGCCCAGGTGAGGGTTCACGAGAATCAGGATCTCAACAGTAAAGGGCTTCAGGCCAGGCTAGGACAGCCTTGTAACGTTGCGCAACTTACGGTAGGATGCATTTTGGGAGGTGCAGACAGGGTTCCAAAGGTTTTTATTCTTGTCGACAGGAGGGACATGGCTGGAGGAACTTCCCGACCATAGGTCATGGTTGTATAGGTCAGTCGACTGGGTCAGTAGTAGGTTCCTCCTCATCAGCATAGTCTACAGGGCGTGGACCTCAGACTTCAGCAGGTAGACGCAGAGGTGGATGAAAAAAGGGAGCATCTAGTTCTGGTAGTGGCTAGAACCTTACATATTCACTAGCCGGACGACGGGACTCAGAGTCATCACAAGATGTTGTGATAGGTGCATTAATTATTTTCTCCCATTGTGTTTATGCTTTTATAGATCCTGGATCTACTCTGTCTTATGTTACTCCATTTATTACGGGGATGTTATGTATAGTAGCAGAGTCATTAGATCGACCATTTATTGTATCTACACACCAGTTGGTGAGTCTATTATTGCCAGCTGAGTCTATCAAGTTTTCACGGTAGAAATTATCGATCGTTAGACCTTTGTAGACCTGGTAGAGTTAGGGATGGTCCATTTCAGCGTCACTATGGGTATGGACTGGTTAGCGTCTTGTTATGCTAATGTTAAGTGTTGGATAAATATTGTTCAATTCTACTTTCAAGGAGAGGCAGTTCGGGAATGGAAAGGCAATACAGGAACGCTGAAAGGTAGGTTTATTTCCTATCTTAAGGTGATGAGGATGATTACTAAGGGTTGTATTTACCATCTTATTCACGTTCATGATAAAGTTGCAAATCAATCGACTCTTCTGTCTATTTCGGTAGTTAATTAGTTTCTAGATGTATTTCCAGACGAGCTTTCTGGTATCCCTCCAGAATGGGAAATTGATTTTGCTATCGATATGCTACCAGGTACACAATCCATATATATCCTTCCTTATAGAATGGCTCGTGCTGAGCTGAAGGAGTTAAAGGATCAACTGAAAGATTTGCTTGATAAAGGCTTTATCGGGCCCATTGCTTCACGATTGGGTGTACCAGTATTATTTGTGAGAAAAATAGATGGCTCGTTGAGGATGTGTATCGATTATCGACAGTTGAACAAGGCCACTATAAATAATTTGTATCGCCTTCCAAGGATCGATGACTTGTTTGATCAACTACAAGGTGCTATGTACTTCTCGAAGATTGATTTAAGATCAGGGTACCATCAGGTACGAGTTCGGGACAAATATATTCCGAAGACAACTTTTAGAACTAGATATGGGCATTTTGAGTTTTTGGTTATGTCTTTTTGATTGACCAATCCCCCGACAGTGTTTATGGACATGATGAGTAGCATATTCAAGCCGTAGCTAGATATGTTTGTGATTATATTTATTGATGATATTTTGGTCTATTCGCATTCAAAAGTTGAGCATGCAGATCATTTGTGAGCAGTCCTTCAGGTTCTTCGAGAGCAGGAACTTTATGCAAAGTTCTCTAAGTGTGAGTTCTGGTTGAGCTCTTTGGATTTCCTAGGCCATATTGTATCAGATGCGGGAATTATGGTTGATACACAGAAGATTGAGGTCGTGAAGACTTGGCCTAGAACCACAACTCCGACAGAGGTTCGTAATCTTTTAGGGTTACCTAGGTACTACATAAGGTTTGTAGAGGGGCTTTCTTCACTTTCAGCACCACTAACAAAGTTGACTCAGAAAGAAGTTAAGTTTCAGTGAACTGAGGCTTGCGAGCATAGTTTCTAGGATAGGTTGACATCAGGACCAGTCCTAGCCTTTCCAGAGGGTTGAGAGGGCTATGCAGTGTACTTCGATGCTTCTAGTATTGGGTTAGGATGTGCTCTGATGAAACATGGTAAGGTGATCACATATGCTTCAATGAAGTTGAGAAAGCATGAGAAGAACTACCCAACTCATGAATTCGAGTTGTTGCGATTGTGCATGCACTGAAGATGTCGAGACACTATCTATATAGCGTTCATGTGGACATTTTCTCAGATCATAAGAGCCAACAATATATCTTTAGATAGGAGGAATAAAATCTTCGACAACGTCGATGGCTTGAGTTGCTGAAAGACTACGACGTACATATTTTATATCATCCAGGGAAGGAAAATGTGGTAGTTGATGCCCTCAGTCGTAGATCAATGGGAAGTTTATCATATTTATGTGTTGAGAGGCGTGAATTAGCTTGAGGACTTCATCAATTAGCCAGCTTAGGAATCAGATTAGAAGAGGCAAGTGATAGTGGGGTCAGAATTCAGAACACAATTGTATCATCTTCTATCATGGAAGTGAAGGCACGACAGCATGAGGATCCCTACTTAAAGCAGCTCAGAGGCAAAGGTCATGATAAGGAGTCGTTAGCCTTTGATATAGCAGTAGATGGAGTCCTCGGATATAGAGGACGACTATGTGTTCCAAATGTGGTAGGGCTTTGACAACAGATTATGGCAGAGGCATATCATTCCCGATACTCTATTCACCTAGGATCGACGAAGATGTACGATGAAAAGAAATATATTGGTGGCATGGGATGTAAAGAGGATGTTGCTGAGTTTGTGGCACACTATCCTAATTGCCAACGGGTGAAGGTTGAGCACCAGAAGCCTGCTGGGCTGGTCCAGGAGATAGCCATTCCTTTATGGAAGTGAGAGGCAATTAATATGGATTTTATTACAGGGTTACCTCAATCGTGGCAAAAGTTTGACTATATTTTGGTAATTATTGATCGGTTAACAAAATCAGCCCACTTATTACCGGTCAAGACTACTTTCACAACTGAAGATTATGTAGGGCTTTACATCCGAGAGATTGTTAGGTTGCATGGCATCTCAATATCTATTATTTAGGATAGAGGAGCACAATTTACCACTAACTTCTGGAAGTCTTTCCAGAAAAGATTAGGGACGCAAGGTAATCTCAGTACAGCCTTTCATCCTCTGGCAGATGGCCAAGCTGAACGCACCATTTTAACACTTGAGGACATGTTACAGACATGAATGCTGGACTTTAATGGAAGTTGGGATGAGCACTTACCTCTTATTGAGTTTTCATATAACAATAGTTATCATTCTAGCATCAAGATGGCACCTTATGAGGCTTTGTACAGTCGGATATGCAGATAACCTATTGGTTGGTTGAGGTAGGTAAGTCAGGGTTGGTTGGACCCGACCTTGTACAACAGACATTGGACCGGGTTAAGCTCATTCGAGAACGTTTATTAACTGCTCAAAGTCACCAAAATTCATACTCAGATGTACAGCGAAGAGATTTATAGTTTTGTGTTGATGACTGGGTATTCTTAAAAGTCTCACCTATGAAGGGTGTTATGAGATTTGGAAAGAAGGGAAGCTTAGTCCAAGATTCATTGGGCCATACCGGATCCTTCGTAGGATATGACAAGTGGCTTATGAGTTAGAGTTGACATTAGGGCTAGAATCGGTTCATCCAGTATTTCATATATCGATGCTACGGAAGTGCATAGGAAACCCTTTTAGAGTTTTCCCTATGGAGGATGTTTAGAACACAAAGAAGTTATCCTATGAGGAAACTCCAGTTGCAAAATTAGATCGATAGGTCTGAAGGTTGAGGACCAAAGATGTGGCTTCTGTTAAAGTATTGTAGAGAGACAAAAATAGGGAAGAGGTGAAATGGGAAGCCGAGAATGGCATGAGATCAAGATATCCTCAGTTGTTTTAGATCCCACAGTGGTAAATATATCAATCTTGGTTAGCACACTGAGGTAGGATACCCATTTAGTTTTTTTTATTGTTGCTTATTATTATTGTTGTTGTTTTATTTTACTCATACTACTATTACGGAGCTATAGTGCTTAGCTATTTCTATCATCCTGTGAGGTGCTTAGGTTTGAATCTTCTACATTTCAGGTTCCTGGATATTATAGGTATAGAGGACACTTTGCCAAAATTTTGGAAACTAATAAGGACTTAATCGCGTGGCATAGATTTTTCATTCGAGAATAAATGTTTCTAAGGGGGGGGGGAGGATGTGACACCCTGACTTTTCAGAACTCTAATTTAACTCGTACCTTCATGGAAAGAAAAAGTGGGTGAGTAATAAATTAAGAATGATGTGGTATGTCATATAATAAGTGTCGAAGGGTTGTATCTCAAGTTTTTAAGTTAGGTAAGTGGAAAAATAAAAGTTGGCGAAGTTATCGTTAGTTCTTTTCTAAAGATTTTTCTGAAATTTGAGTCAAATGTCTCAGAGATTTTATCCCAATATAAAAAGAGTTACGGAACCCACAACCTATCAAATAGAAGGTCTATGAGTCTAGTTTCGAACGCATCAAACCGTTTGTTCATGCCACTTTAGAATAGAGAGATATTCGCGTATTTGCGAGATTGTGCAAGCAGGCACGTGAGGTGAGTCCCCTAGGTCGGCGGAACCTTATAAGATAGCATCTTCCTCATTTTTCTTCATTCCAGCTCGTAAGAAACCCACAAAAATCAGAGAATTACTCCTCAAATCATCCTTGTGTGTTCATGATCTCATCTTGGCTCCTTATCGAAAATTGCTCCATATCGCGAGCTCGTCATTTTTGTCACACCCCAAACAAGGAGAGGAGTGACAGGCACCTAGTGCCTCAATTAACCGAGTGAACCACTGAGACATAAAGAAAATGATACAACGAGGGGCGGCAAGGCTCTTAGAATAACATACTGAAACAAGATAACTGGACCAATAAGGTCACAACATCATCAGGAACATAGTGAAAGGACTAGCAAGGCAAACTAACTGATAAAGAACTAGCAAGCCGACAAGGTTGCAGTCGAAAATCATGTATATAACAGGCCGACAAAGCTACAACGAAAAGCTGAAAAGACACAATAGAATATGTCCACAAGTCTCTACGAATACTACAACTCAACTTCCTGGGAAAAGTCCCCAAAAACATCAACAATCATTTACAACCTTAAGTATGCAAAATCTATAGACAATAACCACCAGCTCTAGGGAGAATAGAGCTTACCAACCCTTAGCTGAGACAACACACCTATTGCGAAGGCTGATCGGGACCTCTTTCTGAACCTGCATCATGAAATGCAGCGTCCCCATGCAATGGGACATCAGTACGAATGAAATGCACTGGTATGTAAGGCAGAAAGTAGAATCACAAATAATTGTTGTAAAAGGGTAATAAAAATACCACCTGAAACTAAAACTCTGTTAGCCTCCATGGCCAACGTTTAACCTCATAAAAATCAAATATGCATGGTATGCTCGTGTACTCATATGTCGTGAATACATATATATATAAATGCAAATGCATCACATACCCAACCAAATGCTAGCAATGGTGGTGCCTTCCAGTAGAGAACCGGCATCATATTCGCCAACTTGTGGTCATCTGTGTACCATATGTATAAATATAGGCAATAGACCCCATACCTCCCGATTATAGCTCGGCAGTAGAATGCATAGCACGCCATGATATAAACTTGGAATGCATATAGTAGGCCATAAAAGAACTTAGCCAATCTTGGCTCACAGATACTCATATTCTCGTAATCATTTATGTACAACCTATAAATGTGTCATAGAACCTCATATGTTGTTAGAATAAGCTTGAACACTTGATTCGACATTAGAAGGGGATTTAAATTGGAAGATTTTCACAAGGTGATGAAAGAATCTACTCATGACTTTACTTAGCTTCCATACGACAATTTAGGCCTACAAAACTCATAATAGACTTGAAGCTCTTAACTCGACTTCAACTTAGAAAATTAGTCAGTTAAGAATTCAAAAAAAGACGGGCAAAATTTACTTGATTTATGAACGACTCCAATTTGGTAGTAGTATGGTCCTTTTTTTTTTAAACAATATTGCATGACGAATATATAGACAAAGAATAGAGTAAAAGATTTAGTGTTGGTATGATTTTCAAATAACATTTTCGTAAAAGATGTATTCCTTAACAACTCCCTTAAGAAAACATACTAATCCTCCAGCATTTCAGCCTTACCATAGGTGAACATATAACTAATAGACATAAGGAATATGAAACTCGATGGGAAATTAACCTTAACCATCAAAACAACTTCACAATATTAATTATAAGTGTTATGACAATACGATGAAGCTAAAGAATACAATCAGCTGACATCCCAACGCTCTTTGCAAAGGGTCTCCCTAGCAACAAAATAGTAGAATTACTCGTTCATCAATTTGTAATTTTCAGGATTCACGCAATATGAAAAAGAAGAATTTTGCCTTAACATACCTTGAATAAGGGATTGAATCTTGTTGTAACTAATCGATTTTCTTTAGAGGATCACATACAGGGTCGAAGTAGTTTTCCTAGCCCATCCTTTTCAATGCACAAGTGCGACTACAACAATTTAAGAAAACATTTAAGCTTGCCTTATATTTAAGAAAGGAAAACAAGGTAAATAATTATGTGTTTAAGTATTCATATATATATATATAATTGCAAAGTAGTCGGTTAAGTACCTGTATCTTGGTTAGGAAAATTTGATAAATGTTGCTGTGCGTATTCCACAAGGTGAAAATGAGAATAGTAGTAGTATTTCTAAAGGGATATATATTTATACATATTTTATATGAAAGGCGGTGATTATTGTATATAAAAGCTCCTTTAGTTATGTTAATAAAGTATTGATCTCCAATTTTTGGAATGGTGTATATGGAATACATATTGTAGCACTACTACTCCACTTCCACGTGGAAGTGGAGGTGGCAACTTTCAACAATTCTTATCGCATTATGCATGTATTTGGGATATTGCGTAGGTTCGTGACAAAATATATATATAAAATTTTAAATATACCACAATTATAACAAAAATATTTTGAATAATGCCTAACTCATATAATAACAATCTCTTGTCATTACTAGGCTTACGATCTTCCTTAAATTATTAATAATTTATCAAATTCTTACAAAATAAAAACACATACAATTTATCATGACTAATGAACTTTTTTATAAATATTTAGGACATTTTTTGAAAGAAACTAAAAATATATTCGTATCAAATTTTAACTTAAAATCTATGTTTTTTTAACACGAACGATGTAACAACTAAACAAAAAGAAATCTTAAATTTAGACTCTTCAACCTCTAACATTGTACCAAGAATAACTGTAAACACATAGGGTATTACATTCTTCCTCCTTCAGAATATTCTTCTGCGAATGAAAATTATACTCACGAAGCTAAGTCTAAAAATTATTTTGAGGTTTTTGAAAAGTGTCCCTTATATACCGGGAATTTATAAACCTAAAACTCAACAAACCTCCACCTATATGCCTCAGAGTGCGATATTAAGGATATAAACAAGAAAATTTTCAATTAAAATTTCATCAATCAGAGTGTGACGCATATAGATTAAATAACTTGTAGTTATTTATTTACTCAAGTAGGTGTGCATGAGATTACTTGTAATATATGATCAATCACATTATATAGAAATCATGGTATATATACAAATGAACACTATATGTAATCGTGTGAACTAGTAAATGTTAAAAAAAAAAGGACTTTAGCTAATGCATATGTGGGTCTTGTAGAAGTATGGCGTACGAACAATTTAATTTGGAGAAACTTATTATTTATATGCAAATAAGTTGTGGAATACACAATACTACACGCTCTAGGGAAGTCTCAAACATACATTTTTATGTAAAGACTAATGTGCAATATTGTGGTTGAGAGAGAGATATGAAACTGCTTCAAACACAAGCTATTAGGCTTTAAAGTCTTGTATCCTACAATTAACTTAAGCTTGACATATGGGCATGCGTTAAATAACATGGAAAAAGATAAACTTATAAACCTATATATTTTCTACAACTTAAACATTTAGCACATACATAAATAAATATAATATTTATAAAATAGATAACATTTAAAAAAAATGCTATAAAACAAGTGATATATAGTTATGTAAATTTCTAAATGTATAGTCTACAGATAGTGACCTTTGTTAGGCATTCAATATAACATAAGGTGACCTATTAAACATATTACATAAGGACAAATAATTTCTAATACTTTTAGCATGGAAAACATCGATTTCTCGTGTATAGGCACATGATATATAATGAAGTATTTTGTGAGTCGAGAAGGCCTTTAACCATATAGCATAAGTGATGATACATTTTTTTAAGCATAGACCATATAGTCATGTCTACAGTGAATCATGTAGAGTATGAGCAACCCATCTAGACAGCATGAATTTTACAAACAAATGGTGTATGAATAGTAGTTAAGTTGATAGTCCTGAAGAAACACATATCGTATAACTATTAGTCTTTATGGGATAAGTGACATATTAAGACATAGATTGCAGTTTTCAAACGAATGCATTTATATTTTATGTACAATAAATCATACCTCATTTGGGTTATTAAACTTTGACACACTAATTATACAAAAATTTTAAAAAAAATGTATAATACTCAAACAAACGATCTACGAGGCATGTGACATACAAACAACTGGTTCACAATATTTATACGATTCAAGTAATTAACAATTAACTTGTGGGTGTATATCCTATAATATGTATGCGTGTAACATGTGATGTAGAATTATATGCAGCGCGTAATGCATTTGCAAGAAGTCTATGAGTTATGTAACATATAGGACCTTGTCTTACGAAATCAATGATTCATATCGCGCAAAATCAATCAGCAAATAATCTAGAATGGAAAAAAATATAAAAATACTTATCTCGTGATGACAAACATTACACTTAAGACGATACATTTATGAAACATATAACATGAAAACACATTTTTTTTACAAGTGGCATGTAACTAATAACTCATATAATGTATAGTTTCTATATGTTTCTAATGAGCAAATGTTTTAAATAATTCTAGAAATGCAGACACATAACCTATAACATGTAGGCATATGATCTATAGCGCGTCTGCAGGTGATTCGTGTCTTACCTAAAACAAGTATATTTAAGAAAATTACCCCTTAATCATTTATTATGTAAATCTTTATCATACAAAACATATAACATATAAATAACTAGTTTGTATAGCACATAGATATAAACAAGGCTTGTTGTTAATTAGCAATTAAGTTTTATTACAAATAAACCTTGATGGATAATTTAAAAAAAAATTATAGGCAAGAAAAATAAAATAAAAATAAGAATAATGATAGTTATTCCGAAATATACCCAGTTAGGTCTTGTACTAGAGATTATGATTATTCTCATATATGTATACCTACTTAGCTTAAGCAGTTATTTTATTTTCACCACATATTATATCATCTATGAATGATTCTTCGAGTACCATAATTACTTCAAATAGCACTACTATATTTCGATAACGACTCACATGAGTTCTAAATACAACAAATAGATGGTTCGGTCATAACACTTACAATATAAGTTCTTAGAAAATTAATCAAATAGTCGTTAGAGCACATAAGATACCTCAAGTAGACCTAGAGAGATTTCAATGTCCCTATGACATTTTAATACGAAGTAATAGAAAAACACCAAAAATATAACATGAAACCTTCTAGGACTCTTAGCTAGTGAATTTTTATTATCTTCATCTAGTAAGAACTTTAAAACTGAAGACATACCATAAAATTGATTTCATATATAAATATGGGACAATTGATATTTAGCAACTTAGAAGCTAACTCATCACGTAGTTTATTTTATAAAATTATGCGCTACAAATACTTATCAGGTTGACCCATCAAAACCAATATGATATGATGATTATAAAAAATTTCTGAGATATTTCTAAAAGAACTTTTCAAATAATCAAGTATTTTATGATTAAAAACTCATATACAAAAGGTGAGGAAATATGTAAAGATCTGTAATCAACAATGTAAATATATAAAATAATTATGAAAAGTATTTATTTAAGATTTCATGAAGAATTCTTATGCATCAAAATTCATATTAAGGATAATACATATGCATGTAGTATGTAACTGAATCCTTTATACAAATAAGCATCATATATAGTTAATGATCAGAAAAATCTATTACTGCAGACAAGGGGTTTGTGATACAGTCAGCATATAAATCATTAACCCAAGGAGGACACATAGCATGTAAACTAATAAACTTGTGAAAACAGTACCACATATTTTCTTACGTCACGAAACATGTAGCATATATAATTTTATAAGTAAATGTACTGTAATTATACATTTTTGATGACTTACTCTCCTGGGAATTTAATGACATGACCGAGAGAAAAAACATTTAGTTGAATCATCTTAGTCATTATTTGTAATATATACTATGTCTAACATATATGTTGATAAAAAATATAATATGCATTTTCTATATGAAACTAGTGACATATAAGAACTAGTTGATATAGTAAATTTCTCATGGAAAACATCACTTATAATATAAATATCATAAAATAAATAATCACCAAAATATAGAAGGGAAAATAGCATGTAACTAGTAGCTTAGGGACCAAGTAATAGTTAATCTATAAGGCATGTGGCATATATAAACCTATAAACAAGTAATCTCTAAAAGATGCATATATGAACTTATAACTTAATTCACAAGACAGCTAGTACGTATGTAAACTATTCAATCGTTCCTTTAGACCTTAGAAAAATCATATCCTAACTAAGAAATTCATTTCACATACATATATACGTACATATACATATAATATAGACATACGAACTTTAACTAATTCAGATAATATTATAGTATATATCAAAAGTAACCACTTGCTTCCGCATAACAATAAGTAATACTATATCCTCTACTGCTCTGAGTAATTAACTTGTGTCTAACCCTCCGATATTTATTTATTTTACTCCAATGTTTAAGCGCGTAGCATTATCTTTTAACCTTACTATAAATAATGAGACAAATCCTAGCATACAATTTTTTTATAAAACAATTAAAGATACTTACTCCTGAACTAAGTACATGTAGATGGACTCACATAAGTCATTGTCTAGTAAGAATATTCTATTACACGCATTTTATAGAAGTCACCCATGAGACTAGGGGTTATGAGATGAAAACTTCATTCTTGGACTAACTAACATTTGGCCTCTCTAGTATAACATTGCCTTTTATAGACAAAATTTCTACGACATTTTAAGTAGAGTGTGCATTAGAAATAACCTCCTATGACTTAGCTCTATCGCACGATCTAAGTGATGAAAGATTAGTTACTATCTCTCAATGTCTTGTAGCCTCCTGATTATAAGTGTGGTGCACAACACACCCATAAGCAAGATTCTACTAGACACGACTTGTGGACACCCTAGGACACGACCTGTGACCAAGTTTGTCACACCCCAAACAAGGAGAGGTGTGACAGGCACCTAGTGCCTCACTTAACCAAGTGAACCACTGAGACATAAAGAAAATGATACAACGAGGGGCGGCAAGGCTCTTAGAATAACATACTGAAACAAGATAACTGGACCAATAAGGTCACAACATCATCAGGAACATAGTGAAAGGACTAGCAAGGCAAACTTAACTGATAAAGAACTAGCAAGCCGACAAGGTTGCAGTCGAAAATCATGTATATAACAATCCGACAAAGCTACAACGAAAAGCTGAAAAAACCCAATAGAATATGTCCAGAAGTCTCAACGAATACTACAACTCAACTGCCTGGGAAAAGTCCCCAAAAACACCAACAATCATTTACAACCTTAAGTATGCAAAATCTATAGACAATAACCACCAGCTCCAGGGAGAATGGAGCTTACCAACCCTTAGCTGAGACAACACACCTATTGCGAAGACTGATCGGGACCTCATTCTGAACCTGCATCATGAAATGCAGCGTCCCCATGCAATGGGACGTCAGTACAAATGAAATGCACTGGTATGTAAGGCAGAAAGTAGAATCACAAATAGTTGTTGTAAAAGGGTAATAAAAATACCACCTAAAACTGAAACTCTGTTAGCCTCCATGGCCAATGTTTAACCTCATAAAAATCAAATATGCATGGTATGATCGTGTACTCATATGTCGTGAATACATATATATATAAATGCAAATGCATCACATACCCAACCAAATGCTAGCAATGGTGGTGCCTTCCAGTAGAGAACCGGCATCATATTCGCCAACTTGTGGTCATCTGTGTACCATACGTATAAATATAGGCAATAGGCCCCATACCTCCTGATTATTGCTCGGCAGTAGAATGCATAGCATGCCATGATATGAACTTGGAATGCACATAGTAGGCCATAAAAGAACTTAGCCAATCTTGGCTCACAGATACTCATATTCTCGTAATCATTTATGTACAACCTATAAATGTGTCATACAACCTCATATGTTGTTAGAATAAGCTTGAACACTTGATTGGACATTAGAAGGGGATTTAAATTGGAAGATGTTCACAAGGTGATGAAAGAATCTACTCATGACTTTACTTAGCTTCCATACGACAATTTAGGCCTACAAAACTCATAATAGACTTGAAGCTATTAACTCGACTTCAACTTAGAAAATTAGTCATTTAAGAATTCAAAATTGACTGGCAAAATTGACTTGATTTATGAACGACTCCAATTTGGTAGTAGTATGATCCTTTTTTTTGAAACAATATTGCGTGACGAGTATATAGACAAAGAATAGAGTAAAAGATTTAGTGTTGGTATGATTTTCAAATAACATTTTCGTAAAAGATGTATTCCTTAACAACTCCCTTAAGAAAACATACTAATCCTCCAGCATTTCAGCCTTACCATAGGTGAACATATAACTAATAGACATAAGAAACATGAAACTCGATGGGAAATTAACCTTAACCATCAAACCAACTTCACAATATTAATTATAAGTGTGACGACAATACGATGAAGCTACAGAATACAATCAGCTGACATCCCAATGCCCTTCGCAAAGGGTCTTCCTAGCAACAAAATAGTAGAATGACTCGTTCATCAATTTGTAATTTTTAGGAATAACACAATATGAAAAAGAAGAATTTTGCCTTAACAGACATTGAATAAGGGATTGAATCTTGTTGTAACTAATCGATTTTCTTTAGAGGATCACATACAGGGTCGAAGTAGTTTTCCTAGTCTATCCTTTTCAATGCAAAAGTGTGACTACAACAATTTAAGAAAACATTTAAGCTTGCCTTATATTTAAGAAAGGAAAACAAGGTAAATAAATATGTGTGTTTAAGTATTCATATAGATATATATAATTGCAAAGTAGTAGGTTAAGTACCTGTATCTTGGTTAGGAAAATTTGATAAATGTTGTTGTGCGTATTCCACAATGTGAAAATGAGAATAGTAGTTGTATTTCTAAAGGGATATATATTTATACATATAAATATGTGAAAGGAGGTGGCAACTTTCAACAATTCTTATCGCATTATGCATGTATTTGGGATATTGCGTAGGTTCGTGATAAAATATATATATAAAATTTTAAATATACCACAATTATAACAAAAATATTTTGAATAATGCCTAATTCATATAATAACAATCTCTTGTCATTACTAGGCTTACGATCTTCATTAAATTATTAATAATTTATCAAATTCTTACAAAATAAAAACACATACAATTTATCATGACTAATGAACTTTTTTATAAGTATTTAGGAAATTTTTTGAAAGAAACTAAAAATATATTCGTATCAAATTTCAACTTAAAATTTATGTTTTTTTAACACGAACGATGTAACAACTAAACAAAAAAAATTCTTAAATTTAGACTCTTAAACCTCTAACACTGTACCTAGAATAACTGTAAACACATAGGGTATTACAGTTTTGGTATAGTTTTCATTGTGAATTACAGTGTTGCTCCGTGGAGGTTGTGGCAACAAGTTTTTTTTTCCAGTAGTTTGATTTTATTCAAGTGTTCTGGGCGTGTAAAGAAAGGTAGGAACAATATTTTATCAGCTTATGGATACCTCAAGTCTTGGATAGTAATTTACGTTAGGAATCGGTATCAAATGTCAAATTGTCGTAGTACTTCTTGTCCTTAATTAGTGATTGATTTTAATTTTTTTCAGTGTTGTAGTGGTGCGGACGGAGGTATTTTCAGCATAAATTATAAATGAAAACGTATGTTAAGGCTATTTCCTTCATTCGGCATGTTTCCTTAGCTCTTCAGTGTGATATAATATGATAGTTAATATTGGTGATCTTGTGAGTGCTTGGCTGATTGAGTGGTTATAAACCCTTATTTTAGGGACTCATAATCTGTTAAGAATGACCCTAAGTTTGGAACGACTTGGAGACTATTCATATATATTGTTTATAGCTAAATTGCTCGCCTTTAGCCTATTCAATTGTTTGTTGTCACCCTTGGGGCTATTGTGGTTAGCTATTGAGCTATGAACTGCCTATGGGGGCTATGATGTTGTCTAAGAGGACTATGTTATTTCCTAAGAGGGCTATGTGTTGCCCACGGGACTATATTGATGCTAAAGAGTGTTATGTGTTGCCTACGGGGTTAATTTGGTGCCAAAGAGGGCTATGTGTTGCCTACAGGGCTATGTTGATGCAAAAGAAGGCTATCTGCAGCCCACAGAGCTATGATGTTGCCTAAGAGGGCTATGCGCTGCCTACGGGGCTATATAGTTGCGAAAAAGGGCTATGTGACTTCTTACAATGACAAGGGGCTACCGATAGGGGTATTAATATTGATTTGTCCCCTTCTGGGTTTATTGGGGCCTAGTTAGGTGGTATGTTGCTTGTACCTGCCGAGCTTATGGGGGATTGGTTAGGTTGTTGTTTAATCATATTTATATTTTTAGATTCAGTAGTGGGTTAGCATGCTTATCTAAATTTTGATTTTCTTACCTGATTACTTTTGGTATATTATGATACTTGCTCATTTATTCTATAGCCTTTCATACTCTGTACATTATTTCATATTGACGCCCCATTGCCTGGGGGGCGTTGCATTCATGCATGCAGGTCCCAACAGATGACCCAGTAGGCCTCCTCAGCAGTAGGACTGACTTCTATCAAGTTGGCTAGTCCCTTTCCTCCAGAGCTTCCAGAGTTGGGTGGTTTGTTAGCTTTTGTTGTATATATTTTTATGGGTAGGCTTGGGCCCTGTCTTGCCAATCTATACTACTCTTAGAGGCTTACAGACTAGTGTGTGGGGTGTATAGCTACGTTATGGCCATGCTGGCCTAGTTTGTTGGTTTGCTAAAGCTTGTGAGCTTTTTGATATATTGTCATGATATGTACTTGCTTTCAGTTTTGGTATAGAGATCATGGTGGTCTCGATGGCCCAATCTGTGCTAGTTGGCTATTTCTTTATATGAACTCTTGGGAGTAGCTATTTCTTTTATAGATCTGTTGAAAGGGGTCTTGCCGGCCGTGGTCTTAGTTTTAAGTCGAGATATACTTTTTTGTTTTCTTGATTGTGTGTGGCTGCCATGCGCTAGTAGAAAATGGTTCAGCAGGATCAGCTTGGGCCTGAGTTTTGGAATTAGGAGCCATTTGCGCCCCTTGAGTTTGGGGCATGACAGTGATCTTATATTGCTTCAGTTGGAAGGGGCAGTTCATCCGATGAAGTAGAGGTTTTCTCCAAAGGAGGAGATGGTCGCTTATGTGTTCCTAAAGTGGATTAGTAAGTAAAGAAGCCTTGATTGAGCTAGATTCGGTACATGATGCTATGGGAAAAATTTCAGCTCATAAGAGATAGACTTAGGACAGAAGTCTTATGCAGATGTAAGGAGTAGGGACTTAGAGTTTGAGATAGATGATTGAGTTTTTCCTGAAAGTACCACCAATGAAGGGGGTGATGAAATTTGATAAAATTGGAGGAGTCAGTCCGTAGTGGGAGCTACTTGGGGAGCATAAGTAGCCATGAATGCCAAGTATCCTCATCTCTTTCCTTACGATTCCTTCCAGCCTGAGATAATAGTTCCTCTCCAGCATCTCAGTTTACTCATGCATAAATTTAGTCTTAATATCTTTTTCCTTCAGTTGTTCTTGCATTTCAGTATATATGCATGTTTTTGGAACTCATTTCAGTTAGATATCAGTTTCTAGTACTTAGTCGTATGGATTGCAACTCCTTCTCTCCATACTCACCTTGTATAGACTTCATTTGAGGACGAATGTTCCTAAGGGGGAGATATTGTAACACCTCAATTTTTACAAAATAGAAAAAGATGCAGCTATCTAGACCTGGTGCAAGAACCACGGAAGCAACCGACGGTCCGTGGTCTGTACCATGGTCCGTAGGTGGGGTCCGTCATTGGGCACCAAATATTTATGGTCTCTGACCCCACCCACGGTCGACCAGGATAGCCTGTGGTTGGACCTACGAACCGTAGGTGAGGGTCAGCAACCAATTGGAGGGAATTGGGTGTTGGGTTAACTTCAAACAGTCATATCTTTTAGCACAAAATGACTTAGGTGACCCATAACCTTTCAAATTAAAGATAATTGAATCCTCTTTCCAACGTCATTGAGTTTGCTAAAATCTTAAGTTATGCTCATTTTAGTGAAGCTGTGTCGGTCAAGTGTTTAGCCCACTTACGGTTTATAGGTTGACCTACGGCAAGTAAGTCCCTCCGTGGGTGGCCTTCAACAGTTTTTAAGTTAGGGTCATTTAGGTCCTTTTCCCATGCGTTGGGCACTTAAACTTCGGCATTTTATGCCTACATGATGTCATTTTACTTAGTCTAAGCCTAATAACTTAGTCAGACTTACCCATAACCCCCATTCACCTAAAATCATACAAACTTGGAGCAATAGGAAGCGAAAAAGTCGACATAAACTCCAAAGAACAGGAAGTTGTGTTCTTCAAAGTTTCAACCCCGAAATCAAAGGATTTCTCTATAGATTTCATCACTAGGTATGTGGGATTTCACAGGTAAATTCCTTTCATCCACTAGGTTTCTAGAATTCAGTCAAATTCTTGATTCCCTTTATCTTATTTAGACCTAGGGTCTCTAGACCTTTTGAAAATTGTTGCGAATTAGCTTTTATAGTGTCCTTAATCAGATAATCATGTTTTTGTAACATTGTTGGGTAGTTCCTTGCATGAAACTTAGAACCCTAGTTGTGTAGATTCTGGTAGTTCATGAATTACACTTGCTAGGTCAGTTTAAACATATATACATGCTCGAGTTAAGAATGTTTCATTGTCAGTATTTAAATGTTGCATTTTGAGATTTGCATGTCAGAACACTGAGCTATCTAGTATTTGGGTTTTGTTGTGTCATACACATTCCAGTTGGGAGTAGGCTTAGACCGAGTTGGACTAGGGTTTAGTGTACCCTCATAGTCCAAAAACTACGTGCCTCTGTAGGTTTATAAGTCCCCTATGTTTGGCATCAACTTTAGTGATCACGTCATTCATGCCTTCATACCCCTGGCAAGGTATATTGGGTCCTATCGATGGGGCGTATACATCAAACAATCATGCCTTTATACCCCTGGAAAGGTATACTAGGTCCTCTCCATAGGGCGTATACATCGGACTCCACGATTAGCTCATGTGGTTTTATGTCGGTTAATAGTAGCTCCTGCAGTTAGACTGCAGTGCATTTGACCAGGTCTTCAGTTATATTTCAGTATTCAGTCTTAGTATGCCATGCTCAGGATTAGTACTTGGTCATTTCATTTAGCTCAGCCTTCAGTATATTTCAGCATTTATGTTATTGCTCAGTATGTTTTGTTCAATTATGTATTTTATTCAGTTATACCCTATATCTTGCATGCTCAGCACATTCCAAGTATTGATGCATACTCTGTTCTACATCCTCTCATGATCTAGGTTCAGGTACTCAACATCTAGATCACACATAAATTGGTTCCCGATCTCCAGTTCAACAGCGTTCAACAACTTTAGTGGTGAGTCATCATACTTCGAGGACAATAGACATGCTATACACTTTAGTCTTTTTATTCAGTTTTCAGTTTTGCTAGAGTTAGTTGGGGGCATGTCCGAGCAACTTTAGTCAGTTATAAGCTTTTTCAGACATAGTACTAGATTCAGCTTTAGTTTTGTGTTTGATCCTCCAGTTGTTATTAAACTCATAGTCTTTTATATATTCAGATCAATATTGGGTATTTCCCACCTTTAGTTATCACTGTTTAAGCTTCTGCATAGTATATTTATTCTGTAATCTTTTAGTATGCTTATGATATGCCAACTTAGGGTTAACTTGGATTCACTCGTGATCCTAGGTCCCGTGTTTACGTCCAAGGGGTAGCCTCGGGGCGTGACACCTCCAATATTCATAAGACGAGTTTTATTTTTAAGTTATTATTCATATTTATTTATTTGATTCATATTTATCCATTAATAACACTTTTACTAAGTTTCTTTATAGGTACCCAACGTTGCTTTCCAAGAAAGCTAATTGAATGAAGTTCGAATAATATTTTTGGATTCATTATTGTGTATATCATTGGCGTTAGACAAAATTAAGTTGTTTCTTATATTATCGTTTACTTTATTCTTTGTGTATATTTCATGTTAATTATGTACTCATACAATATTTTAATCTCCTCCTCAATTTGAAAAAAAATAAATTTAGTCGGGATCCACAATTGTGGATTTTGAAGGGTACTTAAGACATTTCCTATGGAATCCCTTGAACCCTTACCTAGAGTTTATTGTTTTGTAGATATATTTTTTTAAAACAGAAAAGGGTCAAATATACCATTATGCTATTGGAAATAGTTTAAAGATACCATTAATTATATTTTTTGTCTAAATATACCTTCCCGTTATATTTTGAGTCCAAATATACCCTTTTATTATACTTTGACACAAATATACCCTTAATTTAAACCTAAAGACACGTGTTAAGCTTAGAATTAAATGAACCATCCCAATTTTAAATATCCAATTTGTTTAACCCACCCTTCTAACCACCCGACCCAATCAAAGTTACTGTTTCTTCTTCTCTACATTGAACATCCTTTACAACCCCAGCAAAGCTGTGGAAATTATAATGGTGGCTCCCATACTTCTGGTGTTTAATTTGGTTAGGCATTTCAACTATCTTTGCTTACACCTATTGTTCAATTGTTTGGAATTCCTCATTGATTTGCCTCTTTTATTAGGCTATCATTCAACCAGTTATCGGTTATAATAGTGACAATTACTCATTCCATTTCAGACGTCGTCAAACATTCATTGTTGTCAGCACTGCATTTCACTATAACTGATTACCTCATTTGATTTGCCACGACCTTGGACAAGCCTCTGGTTATCCCTTCAGGAAAGGATCTAAGCCTCATACCACTACCATTTCCATTGTTGGGTTTTGAATCCTTGATGTGTCTAATAAAATGCTACAAGTCGTGATTGGGTTGAGTTTCAGACCATATTTAATTGTCAAAGAATTCTCAATTGTGATAGCAAAAGGGAAAGCTTGTGTTTCTAGTCATGATGATAAATCAAATTGGTATATTTTTTATCATGATGAATACAATTTTTGGTGTATTCGATTGGAATTTGAGGAAGGAGATGGAGGGAGAATCTCCGCAATTACTATTTTTTCTGGACACAAAAATGAAGAAGATGAAAAAAATGGGTCAGGTCGGTTAGATGGGTGAGTTCCTATCAAAATTGAATATTTAAAATTGGGGATGCGTCAATTATTTCTAAGCTTGACATGTGTCTTTCCATTAAAATTAGGGTTATATTTGTGCCAAAATACAATGAGAGGGTATATTTGGACCTAAAGTATAACGGGAGGGGTATATTTGGACACAAAGTATAACGAAAGGTATATTTGAACTATTTCTAATAATTCAGAGGTATATTTGTTACGACATGTTCCCGTCGTTAGAGCAATGCCAACGGAGGAAAATTTGGGGCTGGAAAACTTTTTCGTAGTATTTTGATTTTCCCAACTAGTCCAGATTTGGACGAAATTGGAGTCTTTAAGGTGTAGGGAAATCTGGTAACAATCGGGTGAATCATTTATTATTTTGATTACATGAGAAGTTAGATAACTCGTTCAGGAATCCGTATGACTTTGCAGAATTGAATTCGGGTGAGTATAACTCCCGAAATCGATCTTAGCGTAGAAGGTATTTTATGTGCATCATGGGTTAGAGGTGTGTTTTGAAATGGAGATTTTGAATTTTTTAAAATAGCCCATTGGTTCGTGGAAGCCGCTTTGGCGGGGTTTTTGGCCACTCTGGCAGGGCCGCTACAACGGGATTAGGGCCCCTGTGGCTGGCTCGACGCGACTTAGGGTCGTTAATAAACCCCTAAATGACCTTATTTGTAACTTTTTGATTTTTAGAGCTAAGGAACGTACCCCAGGCGACTGTTACACATTTTTCACAATTCTTGATGTTTTTCACTCCCTGAGTCCATTTTTTGATCCATAGAACATAATAGAATGGGTGAATTTTGATGGGGGAAGGTTTTGTTATAGATTCTATGGTGGAAAAACCCTAAATTAGATAATTGGGATCATGGGTATGATCTAGGGGTCATAGAATTGTTAATATTTCATGTAATTAGTGATTGTTTATTAATTCCCGTATTATATTGATTGTTTGTAGACCAAGAACAAGCGGAACGAATCTAGAAAGGGAAGGATCAAGTTTCTTAGGATTTCAAGCTTGTTTTGAGGTAGGTGATGGTTTTGATTCTATGATTGTGTGGTGTATGTTTGTTCTTGCTTCATTATGATACTTGTATATGTATGAATGTTGCAATGTTGATCACACTTGTTATAAATGAGATAGATGAATGATGATTGTCATGAAATCATGACTTAAATGTATGATCTTAATGCTATACTTGTGATTGTGATTGTGGTGTGTTGAATGGATCGGTTGCCACGTTCTGGCATAACTAACTTGGATCTGTTGCAACATTCCGGCATAACTATGGGATCGGTTGCCATATTTTGGCATAATTAAGGGATCGGATACCACTTTTCGGTATGCTAACTATTTGGGTTTGGGTCCCATGAGAGGTCCAATGATTTGATATAAAATTTGAAGTTGTTCGTTGTTCGTAAATGTTGATAATATTGTATATGTTGATATATATGCATGTGATTATATTGTTGTCTTGAATTGCTTATGTTTCACTTAGTGGGATAGCTATGTGATCCTACCAGTACACTATAGTTGTGTACTGACTACACTTGCTCTTAATTATTTTGAGTACATGGTATCTTCCGACGGCTATTGACAGACCTCGCTTAGGAGATCAGTGATCATTCGAATTCAAGGGTGAGCCAAATTCATTCGGGCTGCCATGGGTTCTCTTTCGTCTATGTACACCATTTCCGGACTTAGACTATGTTTTAGTTAGTTGATTAGTACATTAGATTGGGGTTTCATCCCTTCTTGTTTAGACTTGGTTCATTGTTAGATGTTTTGGTACATTGACTT